>VSMD01038785.1:0-11599 GCA_008750895.1 Mirza zaza | reverse complement strand
GTGTTTTGAATGGAGGAGTTTAGTTTTAGAATGTATCAAATATTTGTTTTAAAAGGCTCGCTCCGGCTGCTGTGCCGAAATCAAGGGTGGAACCAAGGGGCTGATGAGTGATCCAGATGGGAGGCTGCAGAGGTGGTGATGGGTCGGGGTGGGGAAGCAGTGGCTGTGATGTCATGGCAATTTAGGAGACTGCCCCACAGGACAGATTTTCACTTTAAAAAAAGAACATGACATATTCCTTGAACCATCTCGCCTAGCATGATGTGACCCGTAGGAACTCAGTCTGCACACATCGCTGCAGAGCACGTTTTCTCTGTAAGCGAGGTATGCCCGGAGTTGTCATGAGAAAGTTATTACAGCAAAAGCTGTAACACAGAAGGGTTTCTCACGCTTCCTTAAAGCCGAGCAGCAATAATGCACACTTTCTTTTGTAGTTAAATTTGCAACAGTGAAATGTCCCTAGGAAATCACCATGAACGGAGCTGTGGAAACATGTCAAAGGTCCTGCCAGAGCTAAACCCGTGCACCCGTTGAGGGAAGGAACTACTGTCTGTTGAATGTCTCAAGAGCTCAAGGAATTTGCCTTCGAAGGTTTTTTGGACAAAGACGCCTCTGAGCTCACATTCTTTTCTCTGGGGGTATAAATGATGCTTTGCAGAAAGGGGGAAGCGCTCAGAAGCAGAATCAACGCAGGGCGTCTTAGGGACAAGCACACTGAGCTGCTGCGGGCAAAGTTCCACAGGCGCCAAGCTCGCCTGGAGCACGGACGTCTTCATAGAACCCGCTTCTTACCTCGCTTGACGGTTGGAACCATGAGATCCTAGAACAGTGGCGATGGCCCACAGGGAGCCCACAGCAAACAGCACTCTTGAACTGATTTCTCCTCCATTTAGCGTGGAAGGCTCCATCCATCGGAGGGGCTGGAAAACAGTTTATTGGCAAAGGATGTGCAGAGTCTGGGCTTTCTGCTTTCCTGACGTGTGTGTTTATCTGTGGTTTTTGACTCCATAAAATATTCAGTGTTGTCTTAGTCTGTTTCATGCTGCCATGGCAGAACGCCTGAAGCCTGGGTGATTTATAAAGAGCAGACATGTATTTATTATAGTCCTGGAGGTTAAGAAGCCTGGGACTGAGGTGACAGCAGGGTTGGTGTCTGGAGAGGGCCTGGTCTCCCCTTCCAAGACGTCACCTTGAACGCCGCTTCCTCCAGAGAGGAGGGACACTGTCCCCCACGTGGCAGGAGGACGGCAGAGCCGAGAGAGAACCCACTCCAGAAAGCCCTTTTCAGAGGCATCAAACCCACCCATGAGGGCAGAGCCCTCGTGGCCAAATCACCTCCCAAAGTTCCCGCCTCTCAGTACTGTTAAAATGGCAATGAAAGTTCAACAGGAGTTTGGGAGAGGACACACACACAAAACCCTAGAAAATGTTTAACTATTTTTCTCTTTTGACCAGTCCTAGAAAATGCCTTCCCTTCTCGCGTAACGTCAGGGTCAGGCAGGACCTGGGCAATCACACCTGGCCAAATCCCTAACCACACTCGTGAAGAAATGATGCGCAGTGTGGTCCGTCCCCCTGCCCGAGATCACAAATCTGGCAAGGACAGAGGCGAGACTGGGACCCAGGTTCACTGGTGTGTGCCGCTCTAGTCTCTTTATTAAATATCTTCAGCAGGGCTGACATTTAAAAAAAAAATTGCAAAAAACTAAAAACGTATGGCTGATTCTTAATTATGGGCTAAACACAGAACACGTGCCTTTTACACATATTTATTGATGCCTCCTGCGTAGCAGGCAGTCCGCTCACTCTGGGAATGAATGATGAAGAAGGTGAACACAATCCCTGTCCCCAAGGAGCTTGCCGTCTAGTGAGGAAGACAGACAATTAAACAAGTAATTAAAATAAAGTGCAATGATGTTCCTGTAGGGACAGGATAGAGATTATGGGAGCAAGACAGAGATTTAAATAGTGCGTGTGTGTTGGGCTGACAGGTGTGGGGAAAGCCTCACAGCAGAAAGCCTCTCCCCACCTGTCGGCCTCCGGAGATGGACCGCTCGCGGTCACCCTCGACACCTCTAGCCCCTTCACTCCCACAAGTAGCAGTCATCGCGTTCGGCGTATGATTTCTGGAGGCCGTCTCCACCTCCACTCCTAGCGCCATCCAATACATCCCTTGCCTCGACTACTAGAAGGGTCTCCCCGTTCTTCTCCCGGAGTGCAGCCTTGCCACCCTCAGTTCTGTCCTCTTCAAACCGATCCACCTAACCTGCAACTCTGACCACATACGTGCCTCTCCCGCCTACACGTCTGCCGGGCTCCCGGTGGGCTGAGGAGGAAGGCCAGGCTGATTAGCACGGCCGAAGCCTCCAGGAGCCAGGCCTGCCCATCTTCCCAGCCGCCCGCCCCGCCCCCTCACCTCACCTCCTGCGCCAGCAAAGCCAGCGACCCACAGCTCCCGGGCATGCCATGCTGTTCAATGCATTTGCTGCTGTGTCACGCAGGCCTGTCTCCCTGCCACTGCCACCCCCTCCCAGACGTGCCTTCCCCCACCTCCGTTGGCCACGTGCTAATGTCACCCTCATTGACTCAATTCTTAGGAAGCCTCCCTTGCTGCCCCACTCCCACCAAGCTGAGCTGTGTATCCATTCTTTCTTACAAAACCCTGGGCACATACTAATATTTGCAAATTCTACACTGAAATACGATCATTTGTCTATGGCTCAGTTCCCCTCCTTAGCTTTTTTTTTTTTGAGACATAGTCTCACTCTGCTGCCTGGGCTAGAGTGCCGTGGCATCAGCCTAGCTCACAGCAACCTCAAACTCCTGGGCTCAAGGGATCCTCCTGCCTCAGCCTCCCAAGTAGCTGGGACTATCGGCGTGCGCCACCATGCCCAGCTAATTTTTTCTATATATTTTTAGTTGGCCAATTAATTTCTTTCATTTTTAGTAGAGACAGGGTCTCACTCTTGCTCAGGCTGGTCTCAAACTCTTGACCTTGAGCCATCCTCCCGCCTTGGCTTCCCAGAGTGCTAGGATTACAGGCGCGAGCCACCGCACCCAGCCTCTCCTTAGCTTTTTTCTTTTCCTCCTTAACTTTTGACCTCCTGGAAGGCAAGGATTGCCAGACAGCCCTGATACCAACTGGAGGCCAGGACATGTCTGTTCAATGAAAAAATGGTTGCTGCAGATGTCACCTGTGGGCAATTCTCATCCCAACAATTGAAAATGATATTAGTTATATGAGAAAGCAAAATAATGGGGTTTGGGCTTTCCAAAAGGGGGCTCCCCAAAAGGGATAATTGTTTTAAGCTTCCTGAAAGTTGCTGATTTTAGCTAGCTAGGTAATAATAATACCTAAAGTTGTCTGTATTCTCAAAACACAGTGTTTCCTACTATTCCATTATCAAAGAAATATAAAATCAATATATACTCTGTTCAATTATGTAAAGTGCTAAAAAAAAAAAAAAATAGCACAACACCAGCCCTGAGTCATCACTTAACTTGTTTCTAGAAGAGTTGGAGGTAAACAAACTGGTAGGAGACTGGCACCTGGGCCGGGTTCGGTGAATGACACACCGCCTGGTCATGTCATCCTTCAAAATAGCAGATTACCAAAACAACACACGCTTACCGTCCCTGCTCCATAAGATCCTTTCTCCCTTTCTCCTAAGCAGGTTTGCCTATCTTTAAAAGCAGTTGCTATTTTGCAAACTCTGTTGGGAAATGTAAGGAGGTCACTGGAAGGAGAGACACCTCAGGGAGTGTCTGCATAGGAAGCAGGGCCAGCTAGGTTTGAAAATGATTGCTAAAGAGAGCAAACTACCTACCAGCAATCTACAAAGATTATAAACAAAAATGGACTGAACTCCTTTAACCACATGGAATCTGAACTTCAAATTGCAAACTATATGATCACTATGAAGAAGTTTGTAAAGTCTTTTTTTTTTTTTGAAGGGGAAAGGAAAATAGGCATTTTGTCAGGAAAACTACCCATATATACCACTTCTCTTAGTATAGAACACATGCTTTAGTTTTAGCACAGTGACTATTTGGAGGATTTTCATACTGTACTACAGTTGTGTTTATTTATAATATGGGTGTGGGATAAAATATCACATCACAGCCCATGTATATACATCCATGTGAACGTTTCCTCTCTGCCCAGAGCTATTTCTACCTTCCTTCTTAACCCCAAATTTAAAATGATCGAGTCAAATTGTGATAAATTATTACCTGAATAGCAAAGAACTTGCTAACTAGAAGTAACTTCAGTCTTCTTTAAGTCATTCTTTATGTATCAAATTGAATCTACTCTTTGTACTTCTGTAACCTTGAATAAAAAATGGGAGGGAGGCTCAGCAAAATAGTTGGATTATTCCCAGGAAGGCTCCAACACATGTTAAAAAACATTTTAAAATGAAATATTACACTTCACCTTAGAAAATGAAACAGTATAGTTCAGCGCAGAACTCATCTAAAAATAGTCTTTGGTGAACAAGCTTTCTGCCCTCACACTGAGGCTGTGTGTGTGTGTGCTTGTGTGCACATGCCTGTAGGTGCCTCCGAGTTGCACCGCATGCTTGGAACATAGTAACTTGGGCTCAAAACAAATAAATACATTAATTAATCAAAAAGAGGCCTTTGGCAAAAACTTAACAAAAACTAAAACTTAAATGTTTATTGAAATGCTTTCAAGAAATGGCACACATAAGGAAATAATGATTTTGTTTCATAAATGCAAAAGTTCAAAAGTATTCAAGATGTAATCTAGAAAAATGAATCTAGCCTTTTATACACAGAATAAAAGCATTTTAAAATGTTTTGTAAAACCTGCACATGGGATTTCTTTGAATTCCTGATTATCTTGTGCTATGGTTGACTGTAACTCCAGATTTCTAGATATTCTCTTGCTGTTTTGCTTCCACCTACCTAGGGTTTTACTTGGTAGTGGACTGGTCTTTCTGATCTAGGCAAATCGGGTGGTGTGGGGAGGAATCCAGGTAGCTACATGTTGTAGTAGTGGTGTGAGGTGACTGTGTGAAGACGTATTTTCAGCAAATTTTAGCTATAATGGGCTTGTTAGTTACTTTTGTTGGAATCATCAAATTATGAAAAAACATCCTTTATGTGAGTTTATTAGTATTTTCCTTTCAAACAATATATAAAATAACCAAGAGACAAAAATAAAATCCATGGAGGGTTCGTGGATATACTACTGTAGGTTTAATGTTCATGCAAGTTGAAACTCTCACTATATGTCTTTAAAAAAATAGGAGACTGTGATGATTCATAAGTGTGCCTTTCCAGTTAGGTTAGTCCTAGACCTGGGAATCTGCATTCCTCCTGGAAGGAAGGTAATGCAACTGGCCAGAAGACCATCATCAAAAGCAACTGTAAAAGCATCTCCTAGATTAATTATTTTCCCAACCTGGATAACAAACAAATAAAAACTACTTATTTATTCCATAACAATTAGGCAATAACTATTGAACTCCTTAAAGTCAAAAGTGGGGATATTTTGAAATTTTAAGGTATTTATATTCCTAAGAACCTAGTGAAGGAAACTCTGAAGTAGTTTCAACATGTGATATTGACTCCTTTCTCTTTGTGACTAGAAAAAAATTTTGGTGATGCAGGGGAAGGGGTTTAATTAAAGATGTGAATGAAAAATAAAAATATCCTGTTATTCGATCCATTACATTCCTTTATTAGAAATACTGATGGATATTTTCAGCTTTCTTCTGGACATTGGCACATTGACACAGTTGTAAGTAATCTTTGATCTGTGGGTTCATATAGCATGCGTATAAGTTTGAACACAGACTAGTCAGATAAAATTCTTTTGCTTGCTTCTTGTAGGAAATGCATTTGTGTGAATTCTGATAGATTACATTTAGTCTTAATAGTTGCTCAAATGCATACAGATAATTCTGATATTCTAAACACATTAATAGTTATGTTGACCCAAAAAAGCAAAGTGGTCAATAGCAAACAGTTTATGGCAGTAATGCCTCAAATCCCCTTAATCAAAAATACATACACAGTTCCCCAGTAGCATTTTTTGTACACCTTCAGAGAATTTGTCTTTGCCCTCAATTTTCTTATTGAAATGGGGAAGGCCAACTTATTGTGGATCGTACCTTAAAGTCTCTTTTTATTCATTACTCAAATCTTACCTTTGAAAACACAGGGAAAAAAATGTGTCAAAATAGAGGTAGTAAAAAAGAAATTTACAAAGAAACAGGAGCCTATATTGTATTCATATTGAAAGAAAAAATCTTGACAGAATGACTGTCAAAAAGCCACATGGAACAGCAGTCCAGGGAAGATAAAAGAAGTGTCAATGATGTCTGGGTAGGGACTCACAGAGAGGGACAGCTTCATGGATTATGACAAAAGAGAGAGAAAATAAACAAGCGTGGGCCGGGGGAGTAGGATAAAAGCAATCACTTGTGAATAATCTCAAAGAAAATAAACAGGGAGATTTTCTACAGAAGAAATAGGAAAGAGAAAAATAAACTATTATATTTTGTTACACTTTCTAATTCTAATAAAAAAATCTTAAATTATGCTGCAGAGGCAGCATAGCAGAAGGAGAACTGGAAGATAAGGAAGAAGCTGGGGAGATAAAACACACCTGGGAAAAAAGAATTTAGTGAGGATGAGGATGAGGTGGCCTCTGATTTAACCCCTCATGAACTCCTCTTTCAAATGGTTAGGGGCAGAGTGATGGTTACTATATGTAATAAGACACATCATTAGAAATATATTAGATGCCAAAACAAAACACAAGCGAGCATGCATACAAAGGTAGATAAAAGTTAGGGTCTACACCTACCACATCAGCTGAAATTTTTTAGGTTGATTTCCTCTTTTAACTTCCAAACCTGCTTATAAAGCAATTAACTAAATGGCTACATGGTTGGTCAAATTGAGATGATATAATTTCAAACAGAATTGCTACCACACATTGCTTCAGACACTCAAACCAACACACATGATTCCTTCGGGTCGTGCGACTGGCTGCTTGGCAACTAGAGTCCAATCAACCCTCACACAGGAAACCAATCCTGACAACATGGTCCCATTCTTTGGGGGTAGCCCCAGACGTCAGCGGGTAGGGGCCTGTCTCTGGGCTGCTCCTTTTCTGCAGAGCTGGAATCTCTGCTCTCCTGCCTGGAGTTAGGGTTAGGGGGGTGGGGAACCTCTTGACTGCCAGGAATTCTATGGGAAGCAGGGGTGGAGGAAGGCCCGACTGCTGCTTTCAATACTGACTTTCATTCACTCCCTTCTTGTCCATCTGTCATCCTGGGCTATCACGGAGTGGGGCATCTCTCCAGAAGTCCCAGGCCGCCCTTCCCTCTGCGTCCCCATCTTGTGGGCTTCTAGACTGGGCTCCCTCCAGCCTGTGATATCAGTGATGACTTCTTTCTTGTTCTGTTCCCCGGAAGCTAACATCTTTCCCACCAACGGTCACCAGCTCACCCTCATCAGGGAGAACTGAAGGGCTCTCTGTGCCCCTCCTACCCTTTTGCTGGGCCTCTCTCGGGAGCATGGGTAATCAGAATGTTAACCAACAGTTCCCCAAAGGTATTGGCACTTTCAGGGTCTATAACGAACATACTGTTTTGGTCACTGATGCTATTATTTCTGTGTTTTGCTTTGTCAAACAGATTTTAAGTTCCCAGGCCAGGATTATTTAAAAGCCTTTATATCCATGGTTCTAGAGATGGACTAACTAAACAAGAAACCAGTTGGCTCATTTTTGAGTCTCAAAGTTTTCTGTACACCAACATATGTTTAACTGTCATATCTTTGCTCATTGTTGAGCCGGTACCATCATACTCTGCTACCTTTCTCCTACAGGCTAGGTCTTCCTCCATTTGATCCCGCTTCCCAAACCCCTGTCCTCTGTTGTCGGTGGTCCCCAGGGATAGTGCCCTGGCCTCACTCCTCTCCTCTCTCTGCATGTGGACATGCTCACCCACTCTGCCGGCTTCAGAGAACCTCTGTGTGTTGACTGCCCCCACATTTGTATTCCCCAGACTGCATTTGCACCTGATATCTATTACATCTGTGTGCTTCCACGTGGATATCCAACTGGCCTCCCAAATTTCCCACTTTTCCTACCCATCTGCTGCTCTTTCTGTGTTCTCTTTTGTCAGTGAACATACCCACCTTGTACTCAAATTGGAGACCGGGGCTCCATCCTCCACCTCTCCTATTCCTTGCCTCCACTCCACACCCCCTTCCCAATCCAATCCGTCCAAGTCCACCCAGCCACCTACTTCCCTAGGCACCCGCCACCACTCTCCTGGTTTAGGCCACTGTCACCTTGTACCTGCACTATTTCAACAGCCTCCTAGCTGAACTCTCACCCTCACTATGACACCGCCGACATGTCAATCCAGTATGCCACTCCCTGGCATTTCGTAAAGACCTTCATGATCTGATCTTGGTTTACTTCTGCAGCTTCGCATTTTGACACTTCCCACCTCAGAGGCACTACCGGTCATGTTTATTTCCTTCAATGCACATGGCTTTCGGCTAGCTCTGAGTCTTGGCCAATACTCTTCCCTCTGCCTGAAAGATTGAGGGCACCCCATGCCCTCAACCACCACCTCTCACTCACTCTGCCTTCAGATCTCAGCATAGAAATGACTCCAGAAGTCTCTCCCAACACCCCCCAACCAAAGCAGGGTTCAGTACTTCTTATGGACACCCTAACACCCCGTGCGTCCCCACCATGGGTTTTACCACACGGAGTGGAACTGCCTGTTTCCTTGTCTGTATCACCCACTCACCTGCAAGCTCAGGGTGGACCACATCCATGCCTGCCTGTTCATCGCTTCAGTTTTGTCCCAGGGCTTATGACACAGTGTACAACCCATAACAAGGTGATTGCTCAGAAAAAATCAGGGTAAGCTGATCCTGACCAACAGTGAGAAGGAGTAGAAATAGAATGGTTTTTGGAGTCAGATAAGACTGTATAACCTAAACTCTGACCTTCACCCCTGTGAGCTCCATTCTACTCACCTCTAAAACTGTAGTAGTAATGCTCTATTTTTGTGGGTGTTGTAAACATTAGATATGATATATGAAAATACACAGTGCCTTGCAGCCACACAGTAAATGGTAACCTTTATTTCCTTTTTCAATGTGATGAGTTAGCAGGTGGATGAGAAGACTGCTACATGCGCAGTGCATATCGGCTTCCCAACAAGGCATTGCACAGTGATGCTAGATTCATTCAAGAAGCAGAAGCATGAAGTGAAATTATAGTAGGTTACATTACTATATCAAAAAACTCTTGCTGGAATAGATTACCGTCCACTTGAAGAGTGGATTCTAAACCACAGCCCTATCATTGGCTCAGTTCTATTCAGTGCTTTTATCAATAAGTAGGAAGAGGAATATTGGGAGGTGAAGGTAATATATTTTTTTAAAAGTAAGAATATAAAAGAAGATACAATAACTATAAATGTATATTCACCCAACATCAAAGCACCTAAACATATAAGGCAAAGATTGAAAAATCTGAAGGGAGAAATAGATACAATACAATACAATAATAGTAGGAGACCTCAATACCACACTTTCTATTATTGATAGATCATCCAGACAGAAAATCAATAAGGAAACAGCAGAACTAACAACACGATAGATAAAATGGAGTTAACAGACAAATACAGAACACTCCAACCAACGAAAGAGTACACATTCTTCCCAAGCACGCACAGTACATTCTCTAGGACAGATCACATGTTAGTTCACAAAACAAGTCTAAGTTCACAACATAGTCTTGTTTTAGAAGAGTGAAGAAGTTTCACTCAAGAAGAGTGAAACCACTTCAAGTATCTTTTCCAATCACAAAGGAATGAAACTAGAAATGAATAACAGTAAAAAACCAGAAAAATTTACAAATGTATGAAAATCAAGCAACATGCTCTTCAACAAACAGTGGGTCAAAGAGAAAGTCAAAAGGAAATTTAAAAAATATGAATATGAAAACACAACATACCCAAACTTATGTAATACAACAAAAGCAGTACTAAAAGGGAACTTTTAACAATATATAGTTATATATAACAATAAATAAATTATTGTTTATTTATTATAACAACAAATACCAATATAACAATAAATATATATAACAATGTATATATAATATAACAATATTATTATATATATAAAACAATATATATATAAAACAATATAACAATGTATATATAACAATAAATACCTATATCAAAAAAGACGAAAGATATCAAATAAACATCCTTACTTTACAACTCAAGGGACTAGAAAAAGAACAATTGACTAAGCCCAAAGTTAGCAGAAGAAAGGAAATAATAATGATCACAACAGAAATACATCAAATGGAGAACAGAAAAACTATAGGAAAAAAATCAACAAAACTAAGAGTTGGTTTTTTGAAAAAGTAAACAATATCAACAAACTCTTAGTGAGACTAAGAAAATATAGAAAAGATGTAAATAAATAAAATCAGAAATAAAAAAGACATTACAATGGATGCCTCAGACATAAAAAGTATCATGAGGAATTAAACTATTATGAACAACTATATACCAACAAACTGGATAATCTAGAAGAAATGGATAAATTCCTAAAAACATACGACCTACCAAAACTGAATCGAAAAGAAACAGAAAGCCTGCTCTTTGGGAGGCCGAGGTGGGCGGATCCTTTGAGCTCAGGAGTTCCAGACCAGCCTGAGCAAGAGCGAGACCCCATCTCTACTATAAATAGAAAGAAATTAATTGGCCAACTAAAATATATATAGAAAAAATTAGCCGGGCATGGTGGCGCATGCCTGTAATCCCAGCTACTTGGGAGGCTGAGGCAGCAGGATTGCCTGAGCCCAGGAGTTTGAGGTTGCTGTGAGGTAGGCTGACGCCATGGCACTCACTCTAGCCTGGGCAATAAAGTGAAACTCTGTCTCAAAAAAAAAAAAAAAAAAAGAAACAGAAAGCCTGAACAGACCAATAACAAAAATAAGATTGAATCCGTCGTCAGCCACCCACTCCCACCAAAGATAAGCCCAGGACCAGATGACTTCATGGGTGCATTCTATTAAACATGTGAAGAAAAATAAAGTTTTTATTGAACTATTCCAAAAAATAGAAGAAGAGGAAACACTTCCAAACTCATTTTATAAGGCACCCTGATTCCAAAGCGAGTTAAAGATATCATGAGAAAAGAAAACTATATCCCTGATGAATACAGATGCAAAATTCCCCAATAAAACACTCGAAAACCCAATTCCACAGCACATTAAAAGGATTATACACCATGACCAAATGGGATTTATCCCTGGGATGCAAGGTTTGTTTCAACATATACAAACCAATCAATGCGACGTGCCACATTAACAAAAATTTTAAAAACCCATATGATCATCTCAATAGATACAGAAATAACATTTGACAAAGTTCAACATTCATTCATGTTCATCTGATCTTTGACAACGGTGCCAAGAACACACAATGGGGAAAAGATAACCTCTTCAGTAAATGGTACTGGGAAAACTAGATATCCACATGCAAAAGGATGAAATTGGACCTTATCTCAGACCACA
>VSMD01038783.1:0-86015 GCA_008750895.1 Mirza zaza | reverse complement strand
GATACCATGGAGAACTATTCAGCACTAAGAAACAACGGTGATATAGCACATCTTATATTTTCCTGGTTAGAGCTGGACCCATACTACTAAGTGAAGTATCCCAAGAATGGAAAAACAAGCACCACATATATTCACCAGCAAACTGGTATTAACTGAGCAGCACCTAAGTGGACACATAGGTACTACAGTAATAGGGTATTGGGCAGGGGGGAGGGGGGAGGGTATATACATACAGAATGAGTGAGATGTGCACCATCTGGGGGATGGTCATGCTGGAGACTCAGACTTGTGGGGGGAGGGGGGAAAGGGCATTTATTGAAACCTTAAAATCTGTACCCCCATAATATTCTGTAATAAAAAAAAAAAAGACCTTGAGCAATGCCCGAGCTAGCGCGGCCTCCAGCGTCGAATGGGAGTGGGACCAAGTACTCACCCCTCAGATCCTCACTGGCCATGAGATTTTACAGCCCCAGAGGCCATCTCTGCAGTTGTCACTTGGTGGGATCTGGGGACGTGGGAAGGTCAGGGCCTCATTTATTCCTTAGCAACTTCCCAGTGGCTGATTTCGTTTGCACTCTGTTCTTCAAGGTGATACCAGCACTTTGTACTACAACAAAAGCCACGTCCTTTTCTCAAAACTCACCCATAGCTGCAGGTGCTGCCTGGCTTTCTTGTACTGCTCACTCTAGCGTGTACGTCTTTGAAGGAACAGCTTCTTTCCCACAAGCACAGTTACAAATGCCAGCCTCAAACCCCAGAGCAAGCCAGACTCTGGTTGCTTTCAGAAAGCACCAATCCTTCCCTCCGTGGCTGGGAGCTGGGACACTGGGGCTGGGGTGGGTGTGAGACTCGCAGCCAGTGCCGCAGTCCACGTTCCTGGCCTCAGTTGCCCATGTGCAGAATAAGGGGCTCATGGCGTGTGCCTGCTGTGAGCAGAAACACTGTGGTTACAGGAAGGGTCCTTGCTCTCTCTCCAGTAACGCTCAACATGGTGTAGGTTCAAACCCAGAGCTCCAGACTGTCTGAGAATACCTGCAGAGGGAGTGGGTCCTCAGGTTGGAAGGAGAAAGCCGGGGCAGGTGGGAGCCCATGCCCATCTCTCCCTTCCCCCACACCTGAGACTTCTATTTCCTGTCACCTCCTAGGTCACTGTAAACCAGGCTGCTCTTGCCGTGTGAAGAGGGGGCTGCGCTGAATGCCCAGCTGCTCCCCAGAAGCCCTCACAACCTGTTTCCAAAGCAAGTGCTTGTGGAAAGACCAGCTGAAGGCGAGGGCAGGTCTGTAGCCATGGAAACGGGAGACGAGCTGTCACACCCAGGGGTCCACACCACATCCCAAGTCCACAAGAACCACATTCCAGCTAGGGCTGCAGGATTGAGCAAGGAAATAAATAAGCAAATATGCAACGTGCAGTTAAATTGGAATTCCAGACCAACACCAAATAATTTTATGGTACGAGTTCCAAATATTTCCTGAGCACACTTACACTAAAAAATGTGTTTGTTCTTACTGAAATTCAAATCTAAGTGGGCACCTGGATTTTACCTGGCAACCTTAAGGCTCGCCAAGCTAGAATCTGACCTGATCACACTACTATCCCCAGTGCTCCTTTCTGTCACCCTCCTGGGTAACCGTAGACTTCTCGGGAGCTCTGGAGTGGGAGGGATGGGAGCAGACACTTGAGGCCACGTGACGGACACTCTACTCTTAGGTGGGAGCTCCTATGGCTGGTCCTTCCCTCCTTCCTGCCTTCTCGGCATTTGTTCTAAAGAGCCCCGAGGCCTCCGAGGCACCGACGTGCCAGGCACCCTCTGGGAGGATCCCAGCAAGCTGCAGCGCCCACCACTGTGCTGCCTCTTGCCCGGCAGCTGGTCTGCAGCAAGCTGGCCCCTTGGTCCCAAGTTGACGGCTTCTCCAACAATCCTGCACTGCTTCCGCGGTGGGCTGCTCCCTCAGGGGCCCTGCTCCAGCCACAGGCCTGCAGACCAGCCGGGTGGGTGTCTACGTCCACAGTTACCAACAGGATCAGCTGCTCACCCCTTTATCAGTTCACTGGGCTGTGGGAAAGTACCCTTTCCACAGGGCTGGGCACGAGGAATGTCCTCCTGGCTGGCCTCCTACACCCCAGAATGACCTCAACAAGTAGGGAGCAAACCGTGTGTTCTGTTCAGACCTGGTGCAGGCCTGGGCTGCCCTGCAGACTTGCCCTGGGCAGCCACACCTGAGCCCTCCTGCCTGCACCAGGCCTTTCGGTCGGGCCCAGCCCCTGCCTGTGGCTGTGGGCGCTTCTGGGCGCTTCCAGGCTCTGCTCCACCCTGAAGTTCTCTCCGGGGCACTTTCTTCACCTAGCTACTCTCTCTGCCTTCCTTGGTGGCAGGTCACTGCCCTGTGACACACCTGCCCCCTCCTTAGCCTTCAGCGCACATCTGCTACTCAACATCCAGAGCTCCAGACTGCTTGCCAACCTGACCTTGGCCTCTCCTACCCAAAACCCACCTAGAATGGGCTGATGTGGGTGCCTTTGTAGGAGAGATGTCCCAGTCTTCACCCAATGTCACTGGGTAGCAAGGGAGGCTGAGGTGGGCACAAGTCCCCGCCAGGTCCAGGGACACAGGAGGCCAGAGTCGCAGTCTTGTAAGCAATGTGGATTTTTTGAAGTTTTTTGTGCGAGTGACATAATTCGAACAATTCCTAGTGTGCATTGCAGATCACTACAATCTCCTGCCCTACCTTTTTCATGTCTGTGGGACCAAGACCCCCACCTGTCTCAGGGGGAGGGAGCAACAGATTCTGGGACTCCTACCTTCTGATACAGCCACCTACAGGTCACCTGTTGCAAAGGACGCTTCCCAGACAGAGTGGAGCTGAGTCGGTCAGAGAACTTCTCCCAGGAACTTGAGCCAAGCGATGCAGAAGGAACTGGGGCAATGAGAGGTGGGCTCAGGGGTGGGACAGCCTCAAGATGGGCTGGGCGGCCCATTTTTGGTCCGTTTTTAAGCAGAGGAAGCTGGTCTGCCAAATGTAAGGAAGGCAACAAGCTGTAACAATAGCAGTGGCAGTTGTTGTAACTCCCGTTTGACTCCTATCCCAGCATGTGAGAGCCCCGGCTGTCCTTCATGTCCTGCCTTTGGCTTTCATGATTTTTCTGTCCCTTAAAGTAGCCCCTTCCCATTTAAATTAAGCTAGCTTGAATGGGTTTCTGTTTTCTGTGACTACAGGAGCTCTGGCTATAACAAGGAGATTAAGCTGGGAGTGCACAGGTGACAGTGTAGAGGGGAGCGAGACAGGAACAGGTAGACCAGTCGTATGACCTTTGCAGCTGATGAAATGGATGCACATGACTCCAGCACTGGGTGTCCCCTTTACATGTTCTGGTCACTTGAGTCACCAATGATGTCATGCCACTCCATAGGACCAAAAGGTGCAAAATAAACCCATCCCCATTACGGTGTCAAGGGTATAATTCATCATCATTTCCAGTAAGTATTGAGTTTTTGAAAATAAATTCTGAAAATATAATGCCTTAACCCTTAGAAAGTAGTTCCTAAGGGTGGAATTCCCAGTCCCAGAGCACCAGGCATAGAAGACCATTCTGAGCAGGGAGCCTTTCAAGTACGTCACTCACACCTCCCACCTGCGTGGCTCCGTGGCCGGCCACAGGTGAGCGGGTTGCACCACACTTTGACGATGTCCTTCATTACAGCAGGAATTCAGCAGAAACAGCAGCCAACTTGAACACTGTTAAAAGGTTTAACGAAATCTCAAGCTTTGATCCCAAATGTTAAAAAAAGAAAACTCTTGTTATAAAACAATCTTGCCATGTATTATGAGGAAGACTTTCCCTTGCACATACATCAAAGAAACCAGTACAAGAATCTAGAACTGTGCTAAACATTCCCAAGCAGACCTCCAGAATCATTCTCAAGTGTGTATCTGTGCAGGTCTTTAGATTTCAGCAAATCCAATCTGTTTGGGGGAATTGAAGAAACTCCGGGGCTGAGATGAGAAAGTACTTAAAATGAGGCCCCACACCTCCCACTCACACATGCTCCTCCCTCCCCACGCCGCTCACAGACTCGCACACCCACTGTGCGGCAAGCTCGTGCATCACCACCAATGTCAGCTGCATAGCAGCTCGTCTCTCTGCTACTGTCGGCAGCGCAACCATTTGCTGACCCAGGTCAACACTTCCACCTGGGCCATCCCATATTCCTCCTTTTCCAGTGCCTGCACGGTTGCATCCATAGGCTTAGGAAACTCAAATTACATACTCTCCCCTCTCTCTTCTCAAAAAAGAAAAGTTCATAGGAAGAGGAGTGTCAGCTGCTCACCTATCCAGGCTGCGACGGCGCCAGCTCCCGCCACCAAAGCGGCAAGTGTATGCCGTGGGGCAGCGGGCGGAAGCTCTCTCTTCAGCTTGCCGGATCTAAACCAGAATGAAGCCTGCTGCTCCCAGAGGAAATCCCAGAGTGAGCACAGCTTCAAGGCTGTATTCCCACACAGAGCTGTTCTTTTCTTTGTCATTAACCTCTCCCCTGCACTTCCCTCTCCGCCTCCACAATCACACAGGTCTCTCCCACCCTACACGCTTCCATTAGCCACCCCGTTTCCCCTCCTAGCTGTTGTCATCACTCTCTTATAGTCGCCTTTTTTAGTTTCCATCAACCTAGCTTGGAGTTGTTGCGAGTTCCAGCAACTTGTCCACGGCCAGTCACGTGGCTCCTGCCTGCCCCTCCCACTCCGTTCTCTCTGCCTCGCCCTCAGTGCCCCACTCGGCACTGACACAACTGCCCCACGTGGCTCCGCCTCATCTCTCGCCATTGCACGTCCACTTCGCACGCCCGCCCAGACTCCTCGCCCTAAAGCACTACCCAGGCTCTTTCTTAAGGCTCCCCATTTCCACTACATGAGAAAACTGCACATTCGTCCTCCACTGAAAACGTGTGTGAACTGGAAAAAAATGCAAAACATCCATTTACGGTACAGGAAAACAACCAAGGGCAGACAACAACTTGAGAACTGTTTACTTATAGGAAACAGACCTGCATCAGCTAAGCCTGGTGAGTCTGTGACCTTCCTTCCTGGGGGCATTCCCAGACCACCTCTCCCTAAACCGGTAGGGAAGGCGTGCAGCTTTATGGTCAGAAGGAATGGGTGGCAAAGCAGCTAGAAATGTGTGGAGGAGACTGTGGAAATAAAGAAGTCATAAAAGAGCTGAGATGCGCTCATCACATGTCCCTGGCTGACTGCCAAACAACACATGCATGTGGGAGGTCCTGAGAGGTCTGAAAATTACCAGCATGGGGCACTCGTGAAGTTGAGGTGCCTTCGGAAGCATTCCTCAGTCCACATGTAGCCAAAGTGGCAAAGAGTGGAAGCCTTGCTGGCTCAAATGTAAGAGCATGGTCTCCACTCATATCACTGGTGGCTGCTAAGCTGTGCAGGCACTGGGAGGCTGCTGGGAGCCATGCCAACAGAGAAAGGCTATGCAGAGGTTAGCACTACAGGAAGATACCTGGCAAGTCAATTGTCTACACCCTCAGAGCATCAAACCAGAGTCCATAGTAACTTCAATGCATTAGATAAAATGTCTAGTTTTCAAATACAAATTATAAGACATGTAAAAAGAAAATAAAAGTATAACCCATACTCAGGGGAAAAAAGCAAAAAAACAATCAGTATAAAGTGATGCCAAGTGGAGCCAGAAGCTGAATTTAACAAAGATTTTTCAAAAAGCTATTATAAATATGTTCAAAGATTCCAAAGAAAATAAGTTCAAAAGATTGAAAGAAAATGTGCTGAGCATGAGTGAGTAGACAGATACAAAACAGAGCAAAAAATCAGAAATCATGAAACAGAACCGAACAGAAATGCTAGAGCTAAAAAGTAAAATACTGAGACGAAAATTTCACTAGATGGACTCAATGGAAGCTATGAGGTAGCAGAAGAA
This sequence comes from Mirza zaza, assembly GCA_008750895.1. Lineage (NCBI taxonomy): Eukaryota > Metazoa > Chordata > Mammalia > Primates > Cheirogaleidae > Mirza > Mirza zaza. The sequence continues at coordinate 80,065 of VSMD01038783.1, read as the reverse complement.
AAATATCAATGAATTTGAAGAAAGATCAGTGGAAAACATTCAAGCCAAAGAACAGAGAGAAGAAAGATTAAAGAAAAATGAACAGGTCCTCAGAACCACTGGAGCAATGGTATGCATACCAACATATATGTAATTGGAGTCCCAGAAGTCGAGAGAAAGGGGAAAAAAATATTTGAAGAAATGTGGTACAAACTTCCCAAATTTGGTGGAAAAAAATCCACAAACTTACAGATCCAAGAAGCTCACCAAACCCGAGTGGGATAAATAATAAGAAAACCACCCCTGAACACATTATAGTCTAACTGCTGAAAGTCAAAGATAAATAGGAAATCTTGAAAGCAGCAAGATAAAAATGACACCACATACAGAGGAACAAAGAAACAACATAAAGCTAACTTCTTACCAGAAACAGTGGTGGCCAGAAAACATGAGAATAACAGTCAAAGTGCAAAAATACTAAAACTCTCAACCAAGAATTCTACACTCAGTTAAACTATCATTGAAACCTGGTAGTGGAATTAAAACATTTTGAGATATACAACAACTGACAGAACTTCACTGTAAGTAATGATGGGAGTCCTCTGGGCTGAAGGAAAATGACACCAGGCAAGAACTCAGAGCCACAGAAAAGAACAAAACACACCAGAAATGGTAAGTATGTGTATAAATATATAACAATATATATTTTTCTTTTATCTCTTAATTTCTTTAAAATTTTAAAGAAAAAATACAATACCATGTTGCTGGATTTTAATATACAGAATATGTGTCTGGATGTGTATATGTCTATGTATGTATGTGTGTATATATGTATTTCAATTCTAATGTTACACATACTGATGTTATACAACATACACATATATTCACATATATATGTGTATGTGTATATGTATGTACGTGTGTGTGTTTTTATATATCAACAGTAGCAGAGAAAGGGAGAAGGGAATGAAGCTATCCCAGTGCAAAGAGCCTATATGTTACCAAAAGAAAGTCAATTTTCATTTGAAGTAGATTGTGATAAGTTAAAAATACTGATTTAACCCCTAGAGCAATCACAAAATAATAAAAAATAAAAGCACACAAAGAAATATAGCTTAGAAATCAATAGAGATATTGAAATGCTCTACTTAAATATTTAACACAAAAGAAGGAAGAACAGGAGAGCAAAATGGCAGACATGAATTCAATCACATCAATAAATACATTAAATATAAATGTACTAGCCACTTCAATCAAAAGGCAGAGATTGTCAGACTGGATCTAAAAGCAAGATCTCACTATATGCTGTCTACATAGAACATATTTTAAATTCAATTATACAAAAATAGTAAAAGCAAAATGGTATACAAACTACATATGAGAGAGCCAGACTATGTTAATATCAAACAAATAGTTTTAAGATAAAGGATATTACTCAAGACAAAGAGGTACATATCATGATAAAATGCTAAATGGTAGCAGAAATATATAATAATTTAGGCACATATGTACCTAATGATAGACTCTGAATACACAAAGCAAAAACTGACAGAATTGAAAGAACTAGATAAATATTAATAGTTATAGCTAGATATTTCATTACTCCTCTCTCATAATCCATAGATCAAGTAAACAGAACACCAGTCAGACTATAGAAGGTTTAAATAACACTATCAAACAACAGACATGTGAAAAACACTCCACCCTGCAACAGCAAAGTACACATTCTTATCAAACACACCTGGAACATTCACCAGGACAGACCGTACACTGGGCCATAAAGCAAGTCCCAGTGCATTTACCAAGACTGAAATCTCAGAGCATGTTCGCTGATCACAGTGGAGTCCAATTCAAATTAAAACAGAAAAATATTCTGGTAAAGCCACAAATATGTGGAAATTACACAAGATGCTTATAAATAACCAACAGGTCAAAAGAGAAAATATATCCTGAACAGACTAAAAATGAAAACACAACATATGAAAATTTGTGAGATCCAGATGAAGTGGTGCTTAGAGGGAAATTCATCACTAAAAGCTTACAATAGAAAGCAGGAAAGTCTATAATAGATGATATCAAATTTCATTTTAAGAAGCTAGGGAAAGAAAAACAAATTAAACCCAAACTAAGAAGGAAAGAGATAATTGAGATAGTGCAGAAATCAATGAAATGGAAAACAGGAAAGCAATAGATAAAAATCAATGAAGCCAAGAAATGGTTCTTTGAAAGATCAATAAAATTATAAACCTTTAACTAACTGATGAAACAATACACATACATTACTGCTAGGTTTAGAAAATGGAAATGGTTTTGGCAATTTCTCATTAAGTTAAGCATACACTTACCAACAGACCCATCAACCCCACTTCTAGGCAACTACCCAAGAAAAATGAAGAAATATGTCCACATGAAACCTCTTATGCGAATGCTCATAATAGCATTGTTCATAATAACAAAGAACTGGAAAGAACCCAAAGGTCCATCAACTGGTGAATAAACAAAATGTAGTGTAACCATGCAATGAAATATTACTCAGCAATAAAACAAGCGAACTATTAATACATGCAGTGACATAGATGACTCTGTGGCACCACGCCCCTAAGAGCAGGGAGGTAAAAAATTGCACACTGTGTGATTTTGTTTATATGCGATCCCAGGAATGTGAAACTACAGAAAGACATCAGTGGGGCAGGAATTGACTGCAAAGGGACATGCGGAAATTTGGGGGTGATGCAAGGGTCCTAGGTGATGTGGTGGTAGTTGCAGGACTTACACTTATTAAAACTCTGTGGCGTAAGATGATCTTCACATAAACTATGCATCAGTGAAGCTACCGTGTGTGCGCGTGTGTGTGTGTGAACCCACACTGCTCACGCCACACCCTGGCCCTGTCTCACCACCACAGCCTGCTGCCCATTGCTGCCTTTCTTACCCCCACCACTTGGTAGTCACACACGTCTTATTCATCTGAACCCCAAGTATCAGCACCTGTAATCCAATCACTTCAGATCCCATTCCATCATCTCTGCATTCAAATCCCATGATCTAGACAGGCTGACTCTGTTCCATCTCCTGCACGTTCCATCTCCTGACCCTTTCACCTCCCTTTCCTCATCTTCCCAGGCTCAAGGAAGCATTTCCATCCTCTGAACCCCAACAACAACCTGCACTTGCTTCATCACTCCTCATTGAATGCCGTATGTTTTGGTTACCTGTGTAATGTTTTGTACTGTCCCTCACAGAGGGCTGCTGTGTTAATTGCTGTCCTGTTCCCAATAACACTTTAAGAGTTTGCACATAGAAGACACTCACAAGCATTTGGGAACAAATGTTTAGGTTTGTGACTGGTCTCCTGGTTTTCCATTGTGAACCCCGAAAACTGCCTTCATCCCTGAAGCTCCCACTGGCCTGGACAGAGCCTCTCCAGCGCCCTGTGCCTCACCTCTGCCTCTGGCCCGAAGCCGTGGACATCCCCAAGGCTCAGCCTGCGGCTTGTCTCCCTATAAATTTTTGATCAAAGAACTTATACACTCATGCAGTTTCACAAACACCTCCCTGAGGACAGCTTTCAGACCTCTGTCCTTGGACTGCCCTCTGCCCCCAGCCTGCTCCCTGAGTGCTGCCTGCGCCATTATATGCTAGCGATGTCCAGAGATCAACATACCATCTCCCCCAAACTAGCTCCTTTACTACCTTTGCTATTCCCACCTTCAGTGCCATCGTGCCTTTACTTGATTTCATAAACGTTTACTCACTGTGCACTTATCTTACCCCAACTATGTGACTGTAAACTTCTAGGGCAGAGGCCGGATCTCCTTCATGTTTTCATATCACAACATATTGACACAGTACTTTACATACTGTAAGCACCAGCCAATATTTTTTGAACTAGAATGCCCCCCTGCACTTCGATAGCCGTGCTCTCCTGGGTGTGTGCCTTTAAACCGTTTCCCTATTTAGCACTTCCTCCCTGCAGTCCTCGCCCCAGCCCCCGAGCCATGGGTCACTGCACGCGTGCTGGTCCCTCCCTTAGGGGCCTGCCCCGACTGGACCGCCAGAGCTAGATGCACACTTCCCACCTGCCTCCTGAGTCGGGAGGGTCCTGTTCCTGCCACACGGGATGCAGCCCTGCTGTTCAACATGGATGCAGGGTTCCTGCAGGTGCCCCCAGCCCGTTCTCACTGCTCCCCTTTCCTGCGACCCCATCTGCTTGCTCCTCACTCATCAGCCAAGCCAGTCCCATCCTTCGAGTTCCAGATCAATACCCCTCCATTAGGAAGCTTTTCCAGCTCTGAAAGTCCTGAGCATTCACTGTCTCTACTATGCCCACACATTTCAATATTTCAGAGCGAAGGACTTTCTACTTTTGACAAGAGTATAAGCACCGTGGAGTGGAGGCAGAGCATTAAGCTGCAGCCCTCCTGCCTCCCAGCACCGTCTTTAAGATGAAACAGGCAGGACCTATTGCATGGGGTTAAGAGATTGTTATGTGGCATATGTGGCATATGTGCCATGGAGTTCTACTCAGCCACAGAAAACAATGGTCATCTAGCACCTGTTGTATTATCCTGGATACAGCTGGAGCCCATTCTACTAAGTGAAGTATCACAAGAATGCAAAAACAAGCACCACATGTACTCACCATCCAATTGGTACTAACTGATCAACACTTACGTGCACATACAGTAATAACATTCACTGGGTGTCGGGCAGGTGGGAGGGGGGAGGAGGGGATGGGTATATTCACACCTAATGGGTGTGGTGTGCACCGTCTGGGGGATGGACAGACTTGAAGCTCTGACTCGGGTGGGGCAAAGGTTACATAACCTTAACATTTGTACCCCCATAATATACTGAAATAAAAAAAAAGTTGGCGAATAAAAATTCTGCTTCTGTAAAAAAAGAAGAGAGCGATTGTTATGGTTTCCTAAGACAACAGAACACAGGTGAGTTGGCGAATACAGAAGCTACTTCCCAGCCATCCCAAATCTCCCCACTTTGCCCTTTTTATGTAGATTTCATTTATGTTTGGACCCCACAGGTTTTCCCAAAATTAACACATTATTTGCATTACATTTGCTTTCCCAAGAAACAGTGCCCAGGGTATGAGTTTTATTAAATAATTTAGGGGGGAAATAAACTTGCCTAAACACTGGGGACAGTGAGGTTTCCAAAATTGAAAGTGAGTTTGGTTCCTTCAAACTGCCGTGTGCTGGAAGGAGCCTTGTGATTACTACAGCCTGTTCTTCGATACAAGCACGGGCATGAGACGTTCACATGGGGGTTTTCACGTCCCTGCGGAAGAGGAGCCCCTCACAGAACATACCCACCGGTCAAAGGCTGCGTTGGACCAGGGGAGGGTCAACAGAAACTCCATAAACACAAGAGGAATCAGACAGGGTCAAAGCAAGAGTGTTCTCTTGCATCTCAAGGACACCTGCCCAAGAACACGAGTGGAGAAGAACTGAATTTGCCTTAGAATCCCACATCGACATTCCCACAGTCCGTGGTACATCCAGCACCAGGCATCCAGGCCTGGGCCACTGCCTAGCTCAGATCCCAGCCCCTCCACCTCCTGCCTGCGTAACCGCAGGAACTCAATCTGCCTTGACTCGGTTTCTCTCTAGGAAAGGGATAATAATAGTACTTAACCCTGCTGAGTGGCTGTATTAATAACACATGTAACATGCCAGCAATAGGCCCAGCACATAGTACTTACTCGATAAATATCACCTACTAATACTGCATCATTACTTATGCTTGTATTACATGTGCCGTTCTCCTGTTCTCCTCCCACTGAGCCAGTTCCCTTGTCCTCATCAAGAATTTCTGCTCCCTGCATGAGGTTCCACGCAACGCCCTGGACACGGTGCAGACAGCTGCACGGCTGTCTCTGTGAAGATTCCGGTGCCCAGACCAGGAAAAGCTAGACACGCAGCAGCCCACAGAAAATGTTGTTTTAACAAGTCTTTTTTCCTGGCATTGACTTGCAATACATAACAGTAAGTCATTTAAGGTCAGAGCAGCCAGACTCCAAAGCCTTATTTTTGTTTCATTTTTCTTTTAGCTTTTCTGTTTCTGTCTGACAGCACCTTAGGGTAGACGATCAATCCAGTCAATAACATTACTGAGCTGTCCAGAGTATACAACCATCTTTTAAAAAACATTTCTACTTATTTGCTCTTTCTTACAAATTTATCCTCACCCATAGTCTTTTAAAACCAAAACACTTAACTGCCTCTTCCACCCTGGCAAAGTGAGTCTGAAGTGAAAGGGAGGTGGTCACTGAAGCAAAAGAGGAGTGATCTGTGTCGTCTCATCAATCAAGGCTGCTCCCTTTGCAAAGGGGGGACATCAGGCATCTGACACCCTAAGCTTTGTTGAAATGCAGTGTGTTCTGAGAAACTGTAAACACACTTGTGAGCAGTGGTCACTTCTCTCCCGTCTGACACCCTGCTCCTGCTCCACATCTCTCCGCCCCCCTAAGGCTCTCACCTGGCAGGGGGGACGTGTGGCTGAGGCCCCCACGGCTCTCCTGGAGGACCCTGCCATGGGGAGGCGGGAGGTGGTGTCCTTGGGATGGCTGTGGTCCTGACCCAACACGTCCATGTAACCCCTGGGGGCCCTGCGCCTGCCACCATGGCTCTTCTTCCTGAGATTTCCTGGACCCCAGGGTCCCTGCCTCCTAAGTCTGGTCTCTCAGCCTCTAGTAAACTTGGGAACTTCCCTATCTTTCCAATAAATCCCTCTCTCTTTTTAAATCCTACAAGAGTCATCAGTTCGACTGTTTCAGCTAAGCACCGTGGCTGAGAACTCATCACCTTGGGCACTGTGGCACCTGGTCCCCCCACCCCGTCCCGCCAGTGGGACTGTGCAAGGCCGTGGGGTGGGTCACACACCCCCCTTCCCTTTCTGACAAGGTAAGTCCCACTGGAGGCTGTGGGTGAAGACGCCGCACGTGGCCATGGCTATTCTGTCACAGAGACCACGAGAAACAAACCCAACCCGCTCCACCGCCATTGCCTTGGCCAAGGGCATGGGGCCGTCGCTCCTCGGTCCACCCTCCAGGGCTGCCATGGAGAGCAGATCCAGGGCCTCAGGTCAGTCCTGTGAGCAGCCAACCCGGAAGCCCAGGATGGAGGAAGGGAAAACGCAGACAAACCTGACGGCAGTGGGGTGAGGTGGCACATGGGGGTGTCAGCTGTAGCACGAGATCAGTCCCAGAGAGAGGGTGGCAGGAGGAACAGGCAGAGGACAGAGTGAGGAACACTTGCTTGTGCTCATCAGGGGGCGATTTGGTGGAAATCGTCACCTTTCCTGGCATTTCTTTTCCTCTGACATGCAGACTTGCATGGCCGGCACTACAGGAAACCAGTTCCAAGCAGAACAGCCTCGGCTAGTGAACTGCACAGCCGCCCCCCGACCCCTCTTCCCTCAAATCTGTCCCCAGGAAGAATGAACATTTGACCCGGAACAACCTGGAGTTAGGGTTTGACCTCTGTGCCATCAAGCCCAACACAACCTCTGTCCCCCAACACTCACTCCTGACAGCCTGCTGTGGATCGCAAGCCTTTGGAACTAGGTAGAGGTGGAGGCTGTGCAACAATGTGAACGTACTAAATGTCACTTGTATTTGTACGCTTTAATTGTACACTTTTAAATGGGTAATTTTATGTTGTGTGAATTTCACCTCAATAAAATAAATATTAAAAACGCAATAGTTTTATAGTGCCCACATGACATTGTTCACACTCCCCACAGGGCACCCCGGGTCCCGCACAGCTTATCCCAGACCCACATTTCCACCCTTAAATCCCACCACTTCCCCAGGGCCTCCGTCCTCCTGCCGCACAGGTGCCCGGCGGCCCCGTTCTCACTCTAGTGCCTCCACTCAAGCTGCTCTCTCCGCCCGAGGGCTCTCAGCCGACCTCCCTCCCTCTCGCGCTCCCCTCATCCTCCAACCTCCAGCGCGTCCCTCCTCTGCGAAGCCTTTCTTGACCTCCCCTGCACTATAGCCACCATCTCCTGTCTCTCTGCAGAACGAGTGTCCTCCTGTACTCCCACGACACCTGCTCACCCTCCACATGACAGCCCTGTCTCTTCCCCACACACCCATGCAGCGCACAGCCACCAAATACACCAAGCTCCCCGAGGAAAGGTCATGACTGGCGGGTTGTATTCCCCATGAGAGTCACAACACCACCTCCCATTCCATACACAATTTTTACAATGTCATCCTGACACTCTTCTCATCAAATGATATGGTCCCTTTCCTGGAACCCAGACACACCTTGGGGACCACCTCAGCCAACAGAATACGGGAGAAGTGACAATGTGTAACTATAATGCTAGATCACTGATTGCAGATTTATGAGCAAGATAAGCAACTATTGCTCTTTCAAGCCACTAAAACAGAGCTTTTCTGTTGATGTGATTTGTCCCATGTCAACAGAAAAGTAGAAAGATATCTCACCCACTCTTATCTGTGTCCTCCCTGGAGCTGGACATAACTGCAGTGTCACTCAATGCCTTAGGTGCACATGGCCATCTCTTCTCACAAGCAGCTGACCATCACCCCAGCGCTGACCAGAAAATGCCGCAAATCCTACCTACTCACCATATCTCTACCTCCACAAGGTAAGAATTTCATTATTTCCTCCTCCAAGTTAAGACAAGATAAAAATGAGAAAGTAGGAGGAATATGATAAACCAGATTATCTCAACAAACACAGCCACAGAGTGATTTCTGAAGTTTAATTGAAACCTAAGAAGAACTTAGGAGACACAGTGAGTTCTTTGGTTAGAATAACCAGCAAAAACGGACTTAAAATGAAGCAATTGTTGTAGTTAAAATGAATTAACGAAATGTAATCAACTTTGAATACACAATGACACTGAACAAGACCAAAAATATACACTAAAATGATAATAAAAATAAAAGCCTCTGTGCATATTTGAAATGACCAGAGAATCTCTGCCCCATATCTCAGCGAGACATGCATTCTCTGTCCCTTCTGAGTATGGTAGTTCTGAGTATAGGCAGGTTCTGTGACTACCCGACCAATAGGAGAAGACAGAAGTGACTCTGCCCGAGTCTCGGCCCAGGCATTAGGATAACGGCAGCATCTGCTTCCTTCTGGAACACGTGCTCTAAGGGAAGCCAGAAGCAATCCGAGAACCTGGACCTCAGAGACCACCACGTGCTGAGAAGCGCAAGCTGGCCCAGTGGGCAGTCGGCCTGGGGAGTGAGCGCCTGGCCAGCCCCAGCTCTTGCAGCCATCACCACACCAGGGGCCAGAGCAGCAAATGACAAAGCCTCTGAGATACTCCAGCCCTTGAAGCTGCAATGCAAGAATGTCCAAGGGGCCAACACACACAAGCAGGGCCCCACGAATGACACCAGTCAAGCTGTTCCCAACATCTCCAGCCATTTACGTCACTGCAGCTGAGGTTCCAGTAAACCACAGAGCCGAGACCAGCCACCCCTGCTGTGCCCCAACTGAACTCCTGACTGACAACACCGTGAGCATAACAGGTTGTTTAACGCCACTAGTGGTGGGGTGGAGAAAACCACAACAGACTAGTTCTGTTCTGGGCTACAGGATTAACACACATGGGGCAGGAAGACAGCAATCCCTTTAGAAGGGGGCTGAAGGATTTATTTAGGATCTGGATCTGTCCAGCAAGCCTGCTGTTTTGCCTAAATGGCACGTGAGTGGGTGTGGCTGTGTGGGGATGGAGGTGCCCAATGGAGATCAAGGCAGGTGCTGGATCCCTGAGACAGATTGCTGGTACATGCAGCTGGTACATGCAACAGGTGCTTTCCCACAGAGTCTCCTGGCATTTTTATAGATGAGATATCCTTTGTTTCTATTTCTCTGTTTGGTTGCCTATTTGTTTTTTGCCCAATTTCTAAAATCAAATTACTAAATAATAATTAAAATATAAATGTGTGTGCTATTTATCTTACATTTCTTACAAATATAATTATCTCATATGCACAATTACTTCCCCAAACCACACATCAGCCTCTCGCAGATCATTCCCTCTGTGAACCACAGTTTGAGAAATGTCACGCTTAGGCAGAGAAAGGAAAAAACCAATGACAGAGACCTTGAGAGACATTTAGTGAGGGAGAAACTCAGGAACATTTCAAAGTACAGGATCCAGGAAGACATCACAGTGAGACTTGAAGTGCCCTGCAGTAAGGACCTAGGAGGACGTCAGAGTAAGGACCAAGGAGGACACCAGAGAAAGGACCTAGGGGACATGGCAGTGAGACCTTAGGCAGCCAGGAGCAGGAGAAAAGAACAAAAGCAACAGCCACATCACAATTAAATGTCACTGATCACTTACTTTGTGCAGTTGACTGTGCAAGCCCGTCACGTGTGTCACTCCAGGCTAACAGTCAGGGCAACAGTGTTCCCGTACGACAGATGAGGCTTAAAAGACTTAGGTTGAGTTAAACTCACGTCAAGGCCCTCAGGCCCTCCTACTCTCAACTCCTGGTCGTGAACAGAAGGAGGTTGGGAGTGATTTTCCAAGACAGAATTTGCTTGCCTAACCATCGTCTCTGGGTCTGCAGAGAGCGTCATGGTCAAGACGCAGGACGGGGAGCACAGTCACACACAACGTGGAGTATGCAGGCCCTTCAGTACCCAGCATCAATGACACCAGAGAAAAGCCCCAATGTCTTTCCTATCCACACTAATAACTTCCACTGGTAAATGTCCTCATGCCGTCACAAAGAAAAGGATGTTCTACACATTTCTCTTCCTAGCTTCCACCTTAAATGCAAGGTTCAGCCCCTTTCCCTCTTTCCCCGCCTCATTTGTGCTTTGAATTATTTGAAATTTCTTCCATTATGTGAAGGCTTTTTGTCATCTGATGCCTTCACAGGCCTGTTGGTTTTCCATATTGAGCAGAAGTATTTTTAGCCTCCTAATGCTATTGATTTAGTTACTTTTAATTTAATGATCTGTACTTGACATTTTTTGACCTTATGTTCAAAACCAAGGTCTTCATTTGTTCACCTTAAAAAAAATCATAGAAGAGTTTTCTTTGATTATTGGCCAAATCATGTCACTACCAAAAAAATAGATGTCAGACACAAAGCCACTAAATATCAAACAGGTTATCAAAAAGTAGAAATTGTAAAGAAATGAAGGTTAACACAATCCTATCTTCAGACAAACTCATTTTTTCCATCCTAGTTAAAAACAAAAATGTCAATCTAATAGTAGAAATATATCGAGTGTTTATTATCTGCCTGCTCACAGGGTTATAAATATAAGTAATTCTGTGCCCTTGTAAAGTATCTTGACAGCAGTAAATCATTAGGTTACAGAGTAGAATTTCATTCTCGGTGCTGTTAATTATTCTATCTGTTCAAGACAGCTTCTCAAAGCCCATCAGGTCCCTCACAGAACATCTATTTACCACATACCTACAATTGTAAAGTTTGTGCCCGCTCAGCATAAGATCAAACAATATGACTTATCTTTTGGGCAGCACTAACTTTCAAAGAAACCAACAACCATGAAGATTTTTTTAAGTACTTTTTAAAAATCTCTAGAAATAAACTTGAGGAGAGTCCAAAAACAAATACATTATTTTAGGAAAGACTTTCAAATAAAAACCTTGTCCAAAAGGAATAAATGCTACAGAGCTCAAGAAATCATAAACTGTGGGAAATTAGTTAACATGCCCAACATTGATTCAATGTTGATTCAACATTGATTCAACATGAAATTGATTGATTCAGCATAAAATATCTTAAGAATTTATTAAACTCTAATAGAATTTAAGGATGACTGCTTACTTCTTATAATTATATTTGTATAAAATTAAACTTTCTAAGAAATAAAAATTACCCCTTGCCCCATTTTGCTTTTTCTTTTCAAAGTGCTTCCTCATGTGAAATGTGTGGAAGTTACAATCACAAAATTTAAATGACTGACTATTGTAGAGTGCTTGGACACATGGCCCATGTAAGTGTTCAGTACATGTTAGTTATTTGCATCTTCCTTTAAAATTTCAAATGTCTTCAAACATACCATCTCCTTTGATGTTCAGATGACCCCTATGATGCTGATGAAATACCTGACAGGTCCTTTGAACCAACATTTCTGTATCTCTTCTGCACCAAGCACACGAGTCATAAAGACGAACAGTCGATTCCTAAAAGGTGGGTGTGTAAACAAATAATCCTGAAAATAACACAGTAAATACAAAAAAAAAAAAAAAAAGCTTATCCAGGGGGAAAGAGGCTCCCCGTGACAGGCGCAGTCTTGAGGCAAACAGAGTGACCTGTCCACACAGCCGGTGGCATCATGAATTCCACCTCGCTTTGCACTGTGCACAGCCCTATCTCCAGACCTGGGCCCTCCTCTGGGGGGCAGGCCCTGAGGTGGCCCAAGAACAGCAGCAATAACTGCTGCCGAACAGGAGCCGGCTGGGGCAGGTAGGCCCCGCGCTGTCCACGCTTCCCGGTGTCATGACTCTCACCTGAGAACCAGGCGGACACAGAACTTTGAGCATCACACGGCTGCAGGGATTCAGAGGCTCGGCTTCCGCAAGACCGTTGTAGACCTCTCCTGGGTTTCTCCCTCCTCACTCGGGTACAGAACGTCAGATTCACAACTTGAACCACTGCCCTCGTAGGCAAACTCGGGTGCCCAAACGAGCGGAGCCGACTTTAAACATTCTTACTTCTTCTATCACCAGGGGACGCGTGCCACTCTTTCCCCACCCAGCTGCAAAGGAGACAACGCCGTGCGATTTCTCGGGGCGTGATCAGACGGAGCCGTGTGCTGTTTAAGGACTAGCTTCTCACGCTTGCCCTGCTGAGGCTCAGTCGTAAACGGGAATCTCACCACGTCCTCGGACAGCGCCTGCCACGACGCTCGGCACATACTCGAGGCTCAATTAGCTTGGGCGAATCGGAAGGAAAAGCGGAGGAAAAAAGCGAAAGAGCTGCACGCACGGTGGAAGACAGGAGGCTCGAGCCTCCCCCTCAAAACTGGGGGAGCGAAGGCAGGCCCCGAGGGGACACACGACGGAAGCACGGGGCTTGGCCCGGCAGCAACAGGTCACACGTGCGGAGAGACCGTCGGCCGGCGAGACCCCCGCGAAGTCGCCGACCCCGAGGGCCTGTCCCTGAGGTCCCAGCAGCGAAGCCCCTCGAGACGCAGAGAGCCAGCGACCCCCCCTTTCCTAAACGACAGGCGGGAAGCCAGGCGGAAGCGGGAGGCTCAGCCTCAGGGAGCCGCCCGGAGCGCGAGGGCGGCGGTGGCACTGAGCTCCTCCCAGGCCCTGGCGCACAGTCTCCGGGCCGCCTGCCGACAGGACCGGGCTCCCCCTGCGGGACCCGCCACAACCCGCCTCCCCCGCGTGGGCGCCGCCGGTCTCGGCGCGGCGGGACAAAGCCCGGAACCAGGAAGGCCGGCGTCTGGGGAGACGTCCTGTCCCCACCCCCCGGGCGCGGGCTCCCGCGGCGGGGCCGGCCCCGCGGGGACGCGACGCCGGGGCGGAGGCGCCCCGCCCGCGGGCTGGGGACGGAACCCGTGGGCGCCCGAGGCTGAGGGTGGAACTGAACGCCACACGCCCGCGTCTTCTCCCGTCCGCGGTGAAGGCCAACTCGGACATCGGGCACTGTGAGAGACCGGTGACAGTAACCACACACCGTGACAAAGCCACGTGACCGTGACCTCGCTCCCTCTGAAAACAGCTCGCCGAGCTGCGCGCGCCTCTTCTCGGGCCGGGCGGGCCGCGGGTGACCGCAGGCAGGAGCGCGAATCCAGGCTCGAGGGGGCGACTGCCCGCGCGTCTTCCGGCAACACCGCCGCTCGTGGCGTCTCCTCCGCGCGCTCCGCCGTCGCCCGAGCACGCGTCCGCGCGCCGTCGGCTCCCGGCAGGGGCGCGAGCAGTCTGAGGGCGGCGCGGTGAGGCGCGCTGCGCGCGGGCGGGGGAGGGGAGGCCGCCGCCGCGCGGAGAAAGGCTGGCGGGAACGGGCTTGACTGAGGCTTGGACCGTTCGTGGCACCAGGACTGGTGGGAAGGAAGAGCCGGGTGACCCCGCCGGAGAAACGCCGGAGAAAACCCCTGGGGCTGACGAGGGTCCCGCAAGTCCTGGACGGAACAGGAAGGAGTCACCTCAGGGCTCTGACGAGCGGAACCGAGATTCCGGGTAAAAACCCGACGACGCAGGTCCCCAAGCGTGCGAATCTGCGGGCCGCCGGAACGAGGCGCCGCAAACGACGAGGCTTCAACAGCGGGAACGCAGGGTCTCCGGCCACCATGGCAGCTGCGTCTCCACCTGCGCGACCTCCCTACGCGCCGGCGTCCGAGTCCAAATCCCCTTTATAAATATCAACACCGGTCACAAGGGATTAGGGCCCTGATGACCTCACGTTAACGTGTGACACCTGCCACGACCCTTCTCCAAACAAGGTCACCTCCTGGGGTCCTGGGGGCTACGAACTCGGGCCACCCTCCGACCGCAACAGGGGGCTCCGTTCCGCCTTGCCCGGGGCCACGCGGCCCGGGCTGCACCCGTGGGCGGGAAAGACAGAACCTGAGACTGCCATGGGACGCGCTTCACCGGACGCCCCCGCTCGCGTTTCCTGTCCAAAATACGCGCGCTTTTCGCTCGTCCGCATTCGGGCGGGGCTGCCGCTCTTCCTCCTTGTGGAGAACGCCTCAGCGAAACGGGGCTGTGGGAAGCCTCCGTTTCTCTTAGAAGAGGCAAGCTTCCGTCAGCAAAGGTGCGTTATATGTTGCTCTTATTATATTGCATCTTAATTCCTTCAGTCTCCGAGGTCGTAGCAGGTGCCACGTCACCGGTGACGAGGCGCACCTGCCGACCGCCGAGCCGAGAGCCGCAGATGCCCTCCTGCCGGAAGCCACCGGGAGCCACTTCCGGTCTCTCTGCCCGCCTCTCAGGCCCACTGGGGCTTCTGGGTTTGGCCCCTTCGCTCACTCAGTGGCCACGTGAGGCCTGTCCCCAGCGGCCCGGCCGCGGTGGCAGATTCACGGACCGGACGCCATCCGCCCTCAGACGCGGACTAACAGCGAGGGCCTCGGCCGCACAGGAAGGGCCGAGCGGCGCTCTCCGGCCCCTGTTCCCTGTCGCGCGAGTGACGGCGGAGTCCACGCTTCTGACGGAGTCTCTACCGGGGAAGAGGGGGCAGGGCCCTGGCCAGCCCTGGGGTGGCCGGCGTGCTCCGCTCACACAAGGACGGCCGTCTCCTTGCACCTTTGCCACCGCCCCGTCTTTGTGTTTCCTGGAGGTTAGAGTCACTGACGTCTCCGGTGGCTTCTGGCGGTCCGTGAATTTTTAAAGACGCGTGAGTAAGCTTACCAGTCAAATCCTAACATTAAAAACTGTGTCTCCAGCTAAAGGAAGTTACTAACAACGAGATTCATTGCCCTCTTCCCTTGAAATTCTGACTCCTAAGAACAAAATAAGTATTAAGGTAATTATCGCCCATTATTGCTCTGAATTGCCACCTATCAAGTTTTACGAGGGGATTTTCAGTTCACAGTTTATCGATGCTAATTTTGTGGTGTGGTGCCAATTTCATCCCCTCCATGGAATATTAATAATTCCTTTTTATTTTTCATGATAGCTTTATAACTCTTTTATTATAATGAAGTGAGATTTAGAATCCCTGATATGGCACACACTTTTGCAAAATCTAAACAAGAGATTGGAGGGTGGTTCCCCTGCTGTTATGGAGAAGAACCGGTCCTGAGACGGAGCTCAGAGTAGGAGAAAATCAGAGGAGAATTATTAGAGAGATAAGAAAAAGCATTAACCTTGTACGATACCTAAAAATAGACTTCTCAGGGGACTTAAAGACAGCTAGTCCAACAATGTCTACAGTTTGTTTTATGAGACATTAGAGTCTCAGAATGTTAAAGGACATCATTAATTTTGAGCTTAAATTAAGCAGTTTTCTTTAATTCAGGACATTTAAAGACACTGCAATTCTCTAACAGGGAGATTAAAAGTTCAGTGTTTCCCAAATTTACTAGTCCATGAGACTCCTTCCCTAGAGCATCTTAGAGACTGAGTGTTCTGAAGAAAACAGCTGGGACGACTTGTCAGATCTCCCTTTACAGCCAGACAAAGGACACAGGAGCCAGGTAGGACTGGCAGCCCAGGATCAGAACTCAGGTCTCCCCCTTCCCCGCCCCATCCCCCGGGACAGTCCACCTTGCTGCGGCTGCGTAACTCTCCTTCCTCTTGTAGTTAGTTAGGCCACTCTGTACTCCGCCTCTCCCAAGCTGCTGCCCAATGCTGTGAACGTTTACTGAAGTCCTGGAGGCATTTCATAAATCACTCATGCAGCAAAAACAGCCAACGTTTACCGCACACCTGCTACATGCCAGGCACTAAACATTTACATACATTATCTCATTTAATGATCTCGGCAGTCCAGGAGAGAGGCACCATTGTCATCCCTGTTTCCCAAATGAAGAACTGAGCCTTAAGATTGCCAAGGTCATGAGGAGTCGGCAGGGAAACTCCAGCCAAGATGAGCTCTCAGTCCCCACGCACCAGCGGGAGCCCACCTCTCAGGTTAGCACCCAGTGTCGGCGGTGACAGGTGGTGAGTGACAGGACTAACATATAAGGAAAAGGTGTTTAAAAACACAGCAAATGCGTTGCAGCGGCTTGGGAGTGTGTTTGTTTTCTACTTTAACTGTGAGGTTGGCTGCACCAGTCATGACAAGACCTTGGTGTTGTCCTGCGTCTTACATCTCCACCTGGCCACGTTCCTCCTCCTCTGAAACTGTGCCATCGGGAGGGTCCATGAAAATGGCTGTCCCTGTCCTTAATGCCTGATTTCTAAACTAATGTCAGATTCTTCAAGAAAGTCAGGGTTATGAAATATTTCCACAAGAGAAGCCAGTGCCCTATAAATTTTATAATTAAAAAGGTGTATTTTTTCTTCTAAGGGTAAACTAATCAAAATGATAAGACTGGCATTCCTCTCCCATTCTCTGCTCACTGTCCAGCGATGAAGAGGAGGATTTTCTCAAGCACTGAGCAGTTACTCTGAGCTGTAACCAGCACTCATAGCACCACAGCAGCTTTCTGGAACAAAGTGCCTATGACACTAGCTCTTGCCTTTTGAGGGCTGATAGTTCACTTGCAGAGACCCAAAACCCAGAACATTAAAAATATACAGAATTCAGGATGTGCCAGATTTCATAAGGCAAATATTTTTGGAAAATGTCACAATTCTGAGTTAAACACAGAAGTGGTGTTTAAGTCGGAGGACCATGGTGGCCTGGTGCAGCTGGAAGCTTTCTCTCGCCGCCAGCAGAACCCGAGAAGCTCTTAAAGGACAAACCGAACCAAAGTGCTGAGGTTCTTTGTGGTCGGAACCGATGGCTGTCTGGGGCAAGGGTTACAGACCACGCCGTGAGCCTTCATCTGCGAAGCTGTGGTTTTTGTCCTTGGCTTCTGTCTTTGTTCCCCTCCAACGCTGGGGACTATTTTCTGTGGGGCAGTGTAGGCTACCTGCCACGGGCACCCCTTAAACACATACTCTATCCATTGATGATGGTTGTATGAGATGTTTCACCTTCTTCACCTCTGAGAAATCTCATCTCCACATAAAAATAATCCCTGACGTCCACATAGCACTTTCGGCCTTTCCAGGGGATTCTGTGTCTATTCACAGTCTCACAAAATTCCTGGGGGATGGGAAACACAGGGGTTATTATCACCATTTAGCAAGTAAAACAAAAAAATGAGGCCCAGGGGACTTCCAAAGTCATGCAGCCAGACACAGAAGTAAAGTGATCTGTCAAATCCAGGGTGCAATTGGCAAAATATAAATACTATTGAGTATTGGATGATAATTGTTGAGTTTTGTTTGGTGTGATAATGGCCTGGTGTTTACCTAGGAAAGTGTCCTGGTTTTAGAAAGATATGCCGAAGCTCTGGGGATAAAGTGCCCTGATGTCCACAACACCTGTAACTTAAGGTGCTTCAGCAACAGCGTTTGAGCAATGTGTTAATACTACTGCAAGTAGGCACTACGCATAGGTGTCTGTTGTCCTACTCCTCTTCTTTTGTGCTTGAACATTTATTTCATAACAGAAGAAAAACTAAAGTATCATAGTTCATCAGCAATGTTGAGCACACAGCCTACAGCACCACTGTGCATAAATTAGAGGGGTAGACCCTGAGGTCTCCTGCAATTCACTCGTTTTGCTAGAACAGCAAGAAGGAGATGCAACATCTAAATTTCTTACATTACTGACACTGCATGAGGGATTAAGAACAATTCTGCTTGGGTCGTGAGATACAGAGTCTCCTGGCTTGGTCAGTCTGTGAGCTGTGGCAGCCACTGCCTTGAGGAAACAACAGCTTCAAACCAGGCAAAGGCACGCCCTTGAGAGTGACATTTCGGAAAGCTTCAGAAGGCGTGCCAAGGCCCATGGCCAGCCCTGCCTTGTCTTCTCATTGAACATGTTCACGTTTAACCTCAGACTCACCCACAGCCTCCACATCTTTCCCTGCCCAACCCCAGCCCCTCACTGCACAGCCCTGCTGCCTGGCTTCCGCCCCCCGACCGAGGCTGGCTTGCTCGGCCTTGTGTTTTGGTTTCCTATCTCCCTCCCAGCTTGCAACGTTCACCATGTTCCCCAGCTCACAAAAAGAGCTAACCAGGAATTCCATACAACACTATGAAAGAGCCAGAGTGTGTCCTAGGAAATTAACTTCATGAATGGTGAAAAGCTCTGCTACTTATTTCAGACACACTCAGCAGGTATATTTTGACACATTACTGCATACCACATGTTACAGTATGCACATATGTGTGTGCAGTACATGCCAGGTAGTGGGTGTTGTGCAAGGTGTACACGGTGCAGTTGCACTTGTGCAGGTGTGTGTTGGGAGCCACAATGCCCTCCTCACAATAGCTAGGCTTTCGCCTTTTCACAGGTGTACTGGATTGACCTGTCAGGGACATCGCCCTGACACCTTAGGATTAGACGACTAGCGTTTACTTGTAAAATAGTGACAAAAAAGAGGCCTATGCCCTCTTTCTCACTGATTTAAAATGAAGGATACATGTATAAGCCTATATACAGTTTTATTTTTTAAATAGTAATTTAAAATAGTAATAATGACTTAAGATCGATTTCTTTTTCATAAAATATGGTTAATTACAAATCCATATCATATACTGCTGGGATGACTTAGTCACTAAAAATACCAAGTTTAAAATTGTTTCCCTTACTAAGCTCCACAAATGTCTACACCTACCATGTTCACTGTATATTCCTAGTGCCATGTTCACTGTATTCCTAGTGCCAGATATAGATGTTTGGTGACTGAATGATGAAATAAACAAACTTGGGTTCTCCCAAGAAAGGTGAATTTCCAGTGACCATGTGACATATCACCCACCTGCTAGTCAGCACCTGTTAAATAACGCATTAGTTTGCCAGGGCTGCCATAGCAAAGTACCATAGACCTGGGTCTTAAACAACAGGAATTTATTTTCTCACAGTTCCGGAGGCTGGAAGTCCAGGATCAAGGTGTCAGCAGGGCTGGTTTCCCCTGAGGCCTCCTCCTGGGCTTGCAGACGCCATCCTCTCCCTGTGTCGGCATGTGGTCGTACCTCTGTGCATGTCTGTGTCCTAATCTCTCTTCTTATAAGGACACTAGTCGGACTGTATTAGGGCCAACCTAAGGACCTCATTGTAACTAAATTATCATTTTAAAGACCTGTCTCCAAATACAGTCACGTTCTGAAGTCCTAGGGAGTAAGATGTCAACACGTAAATTTTGGGAGATACAATTCGACCCCTAGCAGGTAGATAGGGCAAACTGCACCTATCTTCACTTAAAGAGGTAAACACAGAACACAAGGTTCTGGATTATTAAGATTAAGGTTTGAGCCACATGCAGGCATACAGGAATAGTTCACAATTCATTAATGTCAAAAGTGGAAAAACAGAAAATGACCTCAGTTGTACGTGTAGCCTGACTGTCTCAGATGGGCTGGGGAGCGTAACCACTGAAGCCCGCAGAAGTGCCGGACGTGGTGCGGCTTGGAAACGGGAATCCCACTGCTTCAGTGGTACAGCAGGAACCCACGGGAAAGGAGGGAGATCAGGGAGAGACTGGTGTCCCGCCACTCAGACGGTAGTTTCCTCTCAGAAAATGATGTTTCTACAGAACTGTGAGTGAGCACTTGTGGCGAGCATCCCCACTGCCTTTTCAGAATGTTCCTCACTTCCATGAGGAGCAGGAGCCACATCCTCTCCAGTGGGTAAAAATATCTCTGCTCATGTATCCCCACTCCAGCTGCACCCCACTCTGAGCACCTCCCTCTCTCAGGCTTTCACAACACGGGACCCCAGACTGGGCAGCATAAACACCAGACATCCACTTTCTCACAGTTGTGGAGGCTGGAAGCTCAACATGAAGGTGCCGGCAGGGCTGGTCTCTGGCAAGGGCTCTCTTCCCAGCTTGCAGACAGCTGCCTCCTCGCTGTGTCCTCACCTGGTGGAGAGAAAGACCTCTAGCGTCTCCCTCTTGTTACAGGGCAGCGGACTATCCCATCAGGACTCCGCCCTTGGGACATCACTCAACCTTGATCATTACTTCACAGGCCCATCTCCAAGTACAGTCACGTGGGGGGTTAGACCTTCAACATGGGAATTTGGAGGGAGCAGGGGAGACACACTCAGTCCCCACTTGCATTCCCCAGACAAAATATACTGTCCTCCATCCACTCCTTCCAAAATGTACATGAAACCACAGCTGTTCCATCCCAGCCAAGTGACAAGTGCCATTTTCTGAAGGCCAAGTAGGCGCAGCCCAAGTAAATGAAATGGATTGTGTGGGGGCTTCAGACACCTTGGGAACAAGCAGGGAGAAGGTGGGGCAGGATGGCTTTCCTAATCTCCGTGGTTATTTATATAGCTCTAGCCACAGACTGTTTTTTTAATTTTTTAAACTATCGGGTTGAACTTACTCTCTCTTCTCATTAAAAGTCATTATAAGAGACTCTTTCCTATTTAATTACTCGTAGGTTTATGAGAGAACTAAAAACTTCTCAATATTTCCAAAATTATAATTTTAATAAGTAAAATAATCTAGCCCTTAAGTAAAAAGGAAAATACCTTGCAGGTTTTCTTTTTTTTGGAGACAGAGTCTCACTTTATTGCCCAGGCTAGAGTGAGTGCCGTGGCATCAGCCTAGCTCACAGCAACCTCAAACTCCTGGGCTCAAGCAATCCTGCTGCCTCAGCCTCCCAAGTAGCTGGGACTACAGGCATGCGCCACCATGCCCGGCTAATTTTTTCTATATATATATTAGTTGGCCAATTAATTTCTTTCTATTTATAGTAGAGATGGGGTCTCGCTCTTGCTCAGGCTGGTCTCGAACTCCTGAGCTCAAACGATCCGCCCACCTCGGCCTCCCAGAGAGCTAGGATTACAGGCTTGAGCCACCGCGCCCGGCCACCTTGCAGATTTTCTAAGTGTTAAAGATCTCCCCTTCCGTGGTCTTCCTCAGCACCGTGGCTCCAGTGGCTGAGAATGCAGAGCGGCAGGCCACAGGGTGACACAACGGTTCTCATCTGACTGTCATGTGAGTATCTGACACCAGCACGTGTTGCTTTAGGACCTAAGTTTAGAGCCCTATTTGAAAAGTGCTTAGCGTTTGAGTTTCAGACTGTCCCGGATTTGGAACAGGAAGAGACCCTGAAGTCCAGGCAAGTCGCTTGTGGTGGAGCACTGTGCTCCTCCCGGCAGGATGGAAGCGCCTGTGCTAGTTTCCCCACAGAAGGTGCTCGCAGCAGACACCAGGATACCCACGGGCCATCCTCCCTTTCCTGGGGCCCCTGCAGCACCCATGACCTTGCCATTCCCGGCCAGCCCTGGGACCTGGGACCTCCTCTGCCACAGCCATTCCAGTCCTTCTCTGCGCTGTGCTGTGCCCCCAGGCTGACCGCGCATGAACTGCACCTCCTGACTCCTGTGCCTAGGGAGACGCGGCCACCAGACCCCAAGGCCTCATCTCTCTAAGACCAGACCCGAGCTCCAGCCCTCCTCCTTCCTGCCTGGCCCGGGGCAGTGGCTTCCTCTAATGTGGCTTTCTCTAGTGTCTGGGTGCCTCAGTTTCCCGTGTTTGCTCCCTACATTCACCTTGCCCTGTGCTCGTGGTCCCGTCACAAAAGTCTCTCCATTTGCAGGCCACCTCTGCAGACCCCAGGGCGGGCAAGGAACGTAAGGAAACAAGAACATTCACCAGACGATGAGCCCAGTCCACAGGCCGTGTTCCCATCACTTCATTACACAGAAGCCAGAGTGTCAACATTAAAAATTTGGCAGAATGCACAGACCCTGTTAACTGGGGGCATCCTCAGTGGCACGTCGCAGGCATTCAGTCTTCAGCACGATCACCCCTTTCATAGCGACATCCTTAGGTGACATTGAGTCTGTTCCATAAAACTGGGTGCCCTGGCAAGACCTCCTGGCCAAATCAGTGGCCCCACTCCTGCAAAAGGGCCAGGGGCCGCCAGCCCCAGCACCTGCCAAGAGCGCTATCCCCTCAGCTCCACACACCCACAAGAGTCCCCAGCATGCAAAGGAGACACGCACAAAACAATAGCAGCACTCTGGAGCCACACCACCTCTGTCTCTGCTGCTCTCCTTGAATCTGCTCCATTCCTGTGATTTTCTTCAGAACAATTTCTCTGCTTGCTTGTAGTTTTTGCTTCTTTGTAATTTTAGTTGCCACATGGCTTTGTCGTGGCCCATTTCCACCCCTAACTCTTCATGAATTTTTACCTCTGCTCCCCTCCACCAATGCATATTATAGTCTCTGTGTCTCTTAATTCAAGTTCCTCAGAGAGAAAACTGGGTGTGCTGCTGGCTACTCAGTGGTGGTTCAGGTTGGCCATTTCACTCCTGGACCAGTCAGGTACTTTGGGACACAAGGGAGGTGCACGAGGGGAGCACAGTGGCATACTGTCTGGACCGTATGACATGTGGGACTGCTCCTGCCAAGACAGTGCACAAGGCAGGCAAGATCTCTAGAAGTGCAAAAATAGGTCAGAAAAGTATAGACATATCTAATAGTATCCCCAGACATAGTATATAAATTTATCATAAGCAGGATTCATTTATTTTTTATCATATTACCTGCAAGTTATTCCTATATATAATAATAATCTTGACATTTGTGTATTTATTACATATCCAGCAACTTTACTCATCAAATTCAGTTGTTTTTAACTTGATTCTTTGTAGAATTTTTAGGCTTAATATTTAAAATAATGATTCCTTTTTTCCTCTACTTTAAACATTTATTCTGATTATCATGTCATTTTTGTAATAGCTCAAATTTTCAGAATAGCATGGAATAATAATGGGATTCTAGGCATTCACGGTTTTATATGTTTCTAGCAGGATTTCCTTTAATGTTTCACTATAAAGTGCCACACAGGAAATTAGGAAATAGTATCAGAAATGTCTCAGAAACTTAGTGAATAGAGCTAATATAGCATAGATGGGAGAAGTTAAGACACGAGGACCAGCTTGCAACTCCCAGACCTAAGAGGACATCATGAGAAGACAAGAGAAGAGGGGTGGGGGCTGGTCATGAGAGGGACTGGGAACCGCTGCCCAGAAACCCCAGGTTTCACACAGTAGCGTACGAGGCAGAAAGTCAGAAGCATGGGTGGCTGCTGCCCAAGGTGGTGGGGGCAGAGCCCTTGCCATGACCCTGGCACCCGCCCAGCCAGGGAGCCTCTCACATGATGGGGCACCACCTGGCAACTCCAGTCACCTCAAATAAGATTTGGGATGGAGGGGAGTTTGCAAAGGATAAAAGTGATGTGCTTTGGAAATAATTATCCTGCTCCAGAAATCTTTACACTATATGCTATTTAGAAATTGAGTTAAAAAAAAAACTATAAAATGCTATTAGCCCAAATCCTTTCTTTTTTTACAGTCATTATTTTTCCATGGTCAAGTATTTTTATTTCATAGATGGGGTTTAGTCAGTTTAGTTGGATATAACATGATATAATTAGCATTATAGGTATCTATTATCTTTCAAAATAAATTAAAATCTTCCTGGAACAACAGTCATGCTTATACTTCTTATACACCTATATAGCAGCTGTCGTTTTGCTATGTCTATGATAGACATTCAATAAATACTAAATATGATCCAAAGTTTTTAAAAGTTATTGATACCCAGAGAACCCCCTAACCGGGCTCATGCTCTCATAACTACTTCTACTGGTATCGAGTGTGCCAACATCCCAAAGCGTACAGATTATGACAAACCCCCCCATCCACCTCAACTCAAAAAACATCAATCTGTGACACAGCTGAGAACCAGGAACGTGGCCTCTGTGTGTCTGTGTGTGTAAGTGCCAGTAAATGTTGATTTTCTTTTATAGCTTTTGTTTTTTGTTTTTGTTTATAAGAGAAATGGGGAAAAGACGGCCCCTAAAAGGCCAAAGCAGAAAACTTGTAAGAGAGCCCTTTAGGCTTTCGCTGACAGTGAACTTATTTTTTACTTTATGTATCATTTTAACATTTCAGGGTTTTTCAAGTTTTTACACTAAATGTTTTACATATATCATTCATTCTTAAAAGATAATCCAAAAACATCTGCTACCTATGATTCTCCTGCAAGAATGAAATGTGCACAACAAGGGAAATAAGTGACAGTAAAGAGGACACCTACAGGTGGGAGATAATGTTCACAAACCACACATTGGATAGGGGGTCGCTACCCAAAATACATAAGGAACTCCAACAAATCAATAGCAAGAGAATAATTAACCCAGTTCCAAAATGGGCAAAAAACCTGATAGACATTTCTCAAAAGAAGAGATACAAATGGCCAACTGATATATGAAAAACACTCAACACCTCTAATCATCAGAGAAATGCAAATTAAAACCACAAGATATGACCTCACACCTGTTAAAATGGCTATTATCAAAAAGAGAAATGTTAAACAGTGGTGAAGATGTGGAGAAAAGGGAGCCCTCGCAAAATATTGGCAGCAAGGTAAACTAGCATCCATTTGGAAAATAGTATAGAGGTCCCTCAAAAAGCTAAAACTGGAACTACCACGTGATCTGGCAACCCCACTACTGAGTGTATACCCGAAGGACTAGAGGCCAGCATGTCAAAGAGATAGCTGGGCTCCCATGTTAATTTCAGCATCATTCATAATAGCCAAGATATGGAAACAACTTAAGTGCCCATCAACAGATGAATGGACAAAGAAAACATGGTATACTGATATACACACAATGGAATACTACTCAGCCTTTAAAAAGAAAGAAATACTGTCATTTGCAGCAACCTGGAAGAAGCTGGAGAACATTATTCTAAGTAAAACAAGCCAGGCACAGGCAGACAAATACTATATGATTTCACTTAAGTGTGAAATCTGAAACAGTCAGTCTCATAGAAACAGAAAATAGAAAGGTGATTATCAGAGGATGGGAGGATGGGAGGGAAGGGAAGATGTTGGTCAAATGGTACCGAGTCTCCGTGAGAGCACGGGGAGATTTTGTAGGGACCTATCGCACAGCATGGTGACCACAGTTAATGACCACGTATTACATATTTCAAAATTGCTAAAGGAATAGATTTTTAACATTCTCACCACAAAAAAAATGTCAAGTAGGTGAGACAGATATGTTAATTAGCTTGACTGAATCTTTCTACAATGTATATACATAGATCAAAACATTATACTGTACCCCATATATATACACAATTACCATTGCCAATTAAAAATAATTAATGCTAAAAATACATGCATTTCTATGAAAAAAGTAAAACAAATAAAGTTTTTTTGTTTATTATAAAACAAAAGAACTGGAATGTGTTGGGACTAGAAGTGTAATAAAAATAATATATTCTCGATTTTATTTATCATTCACATAATTAGGAAAACAAGTTTTAATTCTTTGTAAGGAAGCCTGAGTGGTATGTCTGTCCCGATGTGTGTGCACATGTCAGAACTATCAGCTTTGGGAAGGGGGCTGAGCGCTCAGCCTGCCCGGGAAGGAAGGACAGCGCGTCCAGGCAGGGACAGCCACCAAGGATGGTCAGTGACGGCGCCTGCCCGGGTCTAGGGAAGTGCGTTGACCCACCGCATTGACTTCTCCAGCACTCGGGCCGGTGGGCCTGCTGCTGGATTTATGGTATCTATTATTGAGCTGTAGATCAACCTAGATATTGCACGTCAGTGTAAACACCTTTTCACACTCTTCACCATATAACTTGTCATTTTTAATCTCCTACATCGATGTTAAACATCTCCTTACCATCAAACTGTAAATACAGCATGGACCATTTTTCTACATGACTAAAAAGAGTGACTGAAGAGCTGATTAAAAAAAAAAAATCCTTGATTTATTTCACCTGAGGTTCCTCAGGAATATGCAATGATTTATGTCCCAGCACAGGCTGTCTGATTAGTTCACTCTGGGCTAAAAAGGCAAACCATTAAAGGCATTAAAATTTCAACAAGAATGCTGCCTCCACTGTAAGCACAATAGTGACATCTTGTGCCTAGCAGCACAGGCGTTAGTGGCAGTGCTGCCACTTCCCGGGGAGAGTCTGGAGCCTGAAGAACCGGCACACGGCCAGCCGGACGCGCCGTGTGCACTGAAACTGTCTCACGGTGTTGCGTCAACCTGGCACGCTGTTCTGTGACTTTTCACTTAGTGTATACAGCACACAAAGGTGTAGTCGTATAGCTTTTTCTCTTTATATGAGAAGGTCTGGGTATAAAGCAAAGAGCACTGTGCCAAGAGTCCAGGGGCCAGGCCCCAGCCCTAGTTCTGGTCATCATGAATTCATGGCACTATTTCCTCCTCTATAAAATAAAGGCCTGAAGTCTGAGGTCAACCACAGGAATATCTTCACATTTATAGTTTTTGAATTATTTTAATTAGGCACACTATCAAAAGAAAATAGTAAGCATCATGTTAACACAAAGACTGTCCTCGATGTCCCTCTCAAGCCTTTCACGGTTACCTGCAGCCACACTGACTACCGACCATAAACCTTCGGCAGCGCCCAGAGAGCCCGAATGCTGCTGGTGCATCTGGCGGTGGCCAGGGGCCCGCTGATCAAGGCTGGGCTCAGCCAAAGATCACCACTGCTCCTCGTGTCTCTTCCCTGGGCCATCGCAGGCAGTTCTCCAAGCCAGGGAGGAGGCCAGGCGTGAGCAAGGACAGCAAGGCGTCCAAGCTCGGGGCGCATGACTGGCCACAAGCTCATGGGCCTGGTTCTATTGGTCAAAGCAAGTCACACGTGTGAATCCGAAGTCAATGGGCAGGAAAACGCACGCCCCCTCACACCCTCGCAGGGGCAGCTGCAAAGCCAGCTGGTGAAGCACGCAGCGGGAAGAGGCAGAAGCAGGCAGGAGCGCAATGCATCACTGGACACCAAGGGAAAAGGGACGGAAGGGAGAGACCCATCTGCACTGGGTGCTCCTCACAGGCACACACTCCAACCCAACTGCAGAATTAATTTCATACGCATTTGTTTTGACTACCTCTGATGGAGACCTGGTGTGAGGCCAGGATCACAGAACTGGTTCGACAACCTCCTGATGTGTCTGAACTCAGGCTCTGCGCCTCCTACCCAGCCTGTGCCTCCACCGGCCACGTGGGCTCCTACACTGAATGCTAAGGGGGCTTCCGGCTCCTCACGCGAAATATCAGAAAATACACACACTATAAACACGAGCTTCATCCAACCACTCTTTCAAAACACATGCCCAGATTCAAATTAGTAACGCAGACAATTTGTAATCTAAAGCAAAAAATTTAAAATTTCCTTTTTATAAAGAACTTTAGAATAAAAACCTAGATGAGAAACCTATGAATACATTATTCAACAATTTGGATGTAAAATTCTTTTTAATTTGTTGGGACTGAAGTAATATTTTCTTTCTTGATATGATGATATTTTCATCTAAGCATATTCTCGTGAATTTTATGTTTGAATTGTTCCGTATCTGGCATGTTTTGTGAATGGATTTGAAAGTGTCTACTAATGTCAAAGTTAAGGGCCTGAGAAAACACTAAATTACGAAAACTTTTTAACAATTTAAAATATTCAGTTAAGTCTTAGCTGCAGAGTAACAAATACATAAAATACGCACAGGGTCTCTTGGGAAGGACACTGAGAACTACGGCCCTAACCTGCTGTTGGCTCGTAAGTGGACACATGGCAGAAAACGAGGGGGTGCTGACCCCACTCTGACTTTTGGAAAATCTCCCTTGCCACAGTCACCGTCCTGTGAATAGCCAGGGAGCATTTAGACAGCAGACAATGATGAGGAAGAGGTGAGAAGGCAGGAAAAGGAGGCCTGTGACCCATCAGAAGTGGGTAGTTTCAAAGCTCTGGGAGACTCCAGGAAGCCTGCCACAGCACGAAGGAGGTGACACAACATCTGCAATTTGCTCTCCGTGGTCCAGCAAAGCACCCACGAGCACTCGTGGACAGGGGCAAAGGCAGACATGGCTGAGACACCAACAAATGACCGATCTGCGCGGAAGGTACCTGGGTGCTCCCAGGGAATTCTGTAAGACTCCCTCTGTGCTGGAATTCTAAATGAAAGAACACAAAGCACATGAAATAAATAAACGAATACCTCCTGGAGGCTTCAGGTCAAGATGTCATAATAGAGTCCACTCTCCAGGGACCCTCTCAGCCCCAAACCTTCACCACGCTGGGTAAAATCTACCAAGCAAAAACAAACAAAAAAAAGATATAATCGAGCTCAAAATTAGCCAAATAGCTCTACAAACCGAAAGTGATACGAAAGTAGAAAGCTGGGAGCAGGACTGAAGACCGAGCCTGCTACAAGTGGGGTCTGGAAACGGACCACGACCGCAGTGATTCAGCGCCTCTGGGGTGACCCGCAGGAGGGGCTCGTGCAAATGGAGGATCGGAGCAGACTCACTGAACACAGCCAGCAGGACATTCGTAATGAACAGAGAAGGACAACACAAGAACAAAGCCATGCACCATTCCTCCTTTGGATCATAAATGCAAAAACTCCAAATAAAATATTAGCAAATCAGCAGTGTATAAAGATCGTTTATCATGACAAAGTAGGACTTTACTTAAGAATGTAAAATAGTTTAGCACCAGAACATATATAAGGTAAACAAGTTAACCTAACAGATTAAAGAAGAAAACCCATATGCTCTCCTTAGTTGATACAGAAAAATCACTTTATAAACTTCACAATTACTCATGTGCTTAAAACCAGGGGTCCTCAAACTTTTTAAACAGGGGGCCAGTTCACTGTCCCTCAGACCGTTGGAGGGCCGGACTATAGTTTAAAAAAAACTATGAACAAATTTCTATGCACACGGCACATATCTTATTTTGAAGTAAAAAAACTAACAGGCAAAAACACCCTCATGTGGCCTGTGGGCCATAGTTTGAGGATGCCTGCCTTAAACAATACAGGAAACAGAGGAACTTCCCTAACCTGAAAAAAAATCTCAGAAACTCACGGCAAGAATCCCTTCTAGCTATAATGAAGTTGCTTGTGATAAACCACTGTTCCTGCCAAGAATAAACAGAAAATCTAGAAAAAATACCCCAAAAAAGTCTGCTGGGAAACACTGAAGAGCCACTGAGGCAATAAGAACGTGAGGGAACAAAACCACGGCGCAGCGTGGATGGCACTGAGCTAGGACGTTCTGCAGCTCTGCCCACCCGGACTCCTGCTGATGCGGACACGGAGCAAGGCTGGGTGTCCTAAGGCCCCCGCTAAGGGTAAAGACCCTGCCAGGGCTCTGGCAGCCCCGTGAGGGTGAGGAACTGACACTGGAGACTCCAGGATCCAGGATCCCAGTGACAAGGGAAGGGACAAAAGCCAGTCACAGCAAGTAGTCAGCTTTTCCCCTCCAGACACATGCTGGATTATGAAGCTACAATGGCAGAAAGCCACAAAGACAGAAAGAAAAGCCCTGAGACACAATAGTGAGTTCTCAGCAAGCTGCCAAAAAACAGTATCAAGGGCTGGAGGTCAGGCCCTGCTGTAGGGACAGCCTGGAGATCAGCAGGGCCTTCAGCTAAACAACCCAGGAGAAGGGACACCGGAGCCCTCCCCAAACCACCGCCCAGCCCCCGTCAGTGCAGGCCTGGACCCCACTCCACCTGCCAGGCACAGCAGGCGGAGGCCGTCTCTGGGAGCGAATGACAACAGGAGATTGCATGATCATCCACATGCAACGTCCAGCCTTCGGAGGAGGGGGTGCCATGCATGTAGCGAGGCAGAACCATGTGACCAAAACCGAGGAGGAACAAGCCACTAGAAACAGACCTGCCTTTGATGCACATGCTGAAATTATCAGATAAGTAATTCAAAATAGTTTATGAACATGTTCAAGAAAGCGATGGGGCAAATGATGAAAAATGGGTAATCTCAACAGAGAACCAAAATCTAAAAAGAACCAAATGGGAACTTTAGAACTGAAAAATACAACTGAAACTAAACTCGATGGATGGTTGTAACAGCAGATGACACCCAGCAAAAGGAAGTACCGTGAACTGAGTCCAGGTGGACAGAAAATATCCAAACCAGATATGGAAGGGAAAAGGTGGAGACCACAGAAAAGAGGACGCAGGACCTGTGGGACGCATGGGGAGGGGTCTAACACACGGGTCACTGGACTCCCAGCGGAGCGGGAGAGCAAGCGCAGGACAATCACTGTCTGAGGGGATAAGGAGAAAACGTTTTCTGGCACTAAAGGAAGACATCACCAAGCCAAGCCACAATTTACAAAGTTCTGCAAATTCTAAGCAGGATAAATAGAGGGTAAAGAACAAAACCCTCCACAAATACCACCCTTGCTGCTAAAAGGTTTAAAGCACAGCAAAAGACCGCATACACCCATAAGCCACAGCCTGAGCGGTTTCGCAGTCCATAAAACCAGCAAAGGATTAAAAACCACATTATACTTTTTTAAAGTTGGCAAATCAATTTTTAAAAGACAAGCAAATCGCTGACTTTTCCAAGCCTAGGAGGCTTCACATCACTGGACCAAAAACCCAGAGCCCCTCGTCTGTTTGGGTACCACCCCATTCCTTCCAGGCTGAGTGGCCAGACGGCCCCCGGGCTGCTGGGCTTTGCTCCTCCTGAGGCTGCTTGTCCTGGAGGAGCAGGCTCCCTCAGCCCCCAGCCCGCCTGCCGGGCTCCGGGTCACCACAGGCAACGATTCCACCAAACGTCCTCCAAGACCTAGATGGTCACCATACTTACAGCCCACGACCTTTGCTTCTTCGCACTTGCCCTGGCCCCTAAGCCAATACGCGTTATTTTGGGGGTTTGTCACCACACATCCCCATTCACAGGCCCACATTTCTGACTGGGTCACTGACCTCAAATACAGTGAACGAAATGGACAGCAGCTTCCTTCACTCGCGCCACAGCACAGCCCAGAGCTTGCCAGCGGGTCCCCAACGCCGGGTGATGCTACCCCTGAATGGAAAAATTCAGCACTGTAAAATATCACTTCTCCTTAAATTAATAATATAACTTCCACCCAAATCCTGATGAGATTGCTTTAGGAATTTGAGAAAAATGATTTTAAAATTCATCAGGAATCTTAAATACTTACAAAAAGAAGAAGAATTAGGGAGGCTGGTGCTACCAGATAATAAAACATACAAACAGTAACTACAACAGTCTAGAACAGGTGGGAGAAATAGTCAAACACATCAGAACAAAATATAGCCCAAGAGCAGACACTAGTACATTTGGGAATTTCACATATAATAAAGGAGTCATTTTAAATCACTGTAGTGGCCTATTCAAGAAATAGCACTTAGGACAACTGCATTGCTATTTGGGAAAAAAATCTGATCTTTATCTCACATCTTACCTTGTAATAAATTATAGGTAGACTAAAGTTGGAAGGGGAAAAATAAGACATTAAGATAATAGAGATAATTATATGACTATTTCTATAATCTATAAGTGGAGAGAGCTCTGTAAGACAGACATCAAAGCAGAAACTATAAATATTAGTTGGCATGAAAATGTAAAATGTCTTCATGCCAAAAAGAAAATACTGTTTATTGACTAAAATGCAAATAGTAATATAATTATATCAAGAGGGAAGGCCTGAGTGACTTGAAATAATTAAAATCTCATCAATCATGAGAAAATGGAAAGACCTTGTTCAAAGGTCTTGCTGAAATCAAGGACTTGCGGAATCCTGCAATAGCAGGGATTTGGGAAAGGGAGTATGACATCAATGCTAGAGAAAAAGGGGTGTGCTCATTCACGGCTGGAAACGTGAGAAACACGAGTTGTTACAGTTTTCTTCACTAAATCTAGCAACTATGGAAAAATATATATCTATCAATTTTTCTATATATTCCTATCCCAAAGAGCAAAAAGCACCAATATGTAACCACCAAATATGTACCTATACAGGAGTCTTATTAAAGCCTACTGTTAATTGGCAAAAAAAAAAGAATTAAAAACAAAATAAAAATGGGTGTAGGTATACAAACTGTGGCACAACACCATGGAGTCCACTAACGAGAATGGGCTAGAACTCTACCAATGGACTTAGAAGGACTACCTGTGTCTGCTTCTTATGTGTTTATTCTGTATTTATTATAATAAATTGTGTTAAGTATAAGAAAAAACAAGATGTATAGAAATGTATACAAAATGAATATACTCATGTAAAACAGCGAACTAAAACACATATATGCCAGCACATGTGCAGGTATTAAGTACGCCTGCAGATGAGAACAGGATGAACATTCACATACCACAACTTCACCAATTTTGGTGTGTGGCTGAGAGAGAATTTCAGAGGGATGTTAAGATGCAAAATGAACAAGAGGTAGGACAAAAAAATTAAAATTATGCATGAAACCATTCTGTGTGAAATGAGAGAGCTTGACCATGTCCCCAACATTGATGTCTGTCATCACAGGGTGGTGAGTGTTTAGGTGAACTTTATTTTCTCCTTGCATTTTTGTTTGAGAGTTTTGCAATGTTATACCATGATGTAATCAGAAAATAAATTGCTCTAGGTAGCCAAGCAGTGTGAATCAAATTGAAGCCAAAGGAAGCAGAAGAAAATAATAAAGAGTTGAAAATTAATAGAAAATAGATAGTCCAGAGGGAAAAAAAATCAGTGTTTTTTTTTTTTTTTTTGAAAGATCAGTAAAGTTGATTCATTTAGGTAAGAAGAAAGAGAAAAAACACAAATTGCCAATATCAGGAACAAAAGAGGAGACCGCAATAAATATTAGACATAAAACAGATGATAGGCGAATAGTATGAACAATCATATGACAATGATTCAACAACTTAAGAAAAATAATAAATTCTGTGAAACAAATTACCAGCTTAAGAAGAAATAAAATGTAAAAAGATTCAAAAAATAAAAGAAATTGATTTAATAATTTAAAGCCTTCTTATGAAGCCTTTCTGCAAAATCCCAGACCCAGAGGTCTTTGATGGTAGATTCTACCAAACCCTTAGGAAACCTACCAAAACCTTTAGGAAAGCAGGAAAAAGGACCATTCCTAACACATTTTTGTGAGGCCAATTGTACCCTGAAATCAAAACCAGACATGGCATCACAAGAAAAAACTACAGACTATATTCGGAGTGAGCATAGATGCCACAAAGCTTATCTGAATATCAGTAAATTTAAATGAGCAATATATAAAGGGATATTATAAAGGATAACACACTATTTGCCAATATCAAGAATAATAGTAAGTTTTTAGCAAACCAGAAATAAAAGGGTTCTTCGTCAACCTGGTAAGAAGTGTCTAGGCAAAGCCAGCAGCTACCATATTTAATGGTGAAAAACTCAATGCTTTTTCCTTAGGCCTGGGCAACAGGCAAGGAGACCACTCTCACCACTCCTAAAGAAACGTCACACTGGAGGCCCGGCCATTCCGATTAGCCAAGAAAGAGAAATAAAAGGCATACAGATTGGAAATTTAAAAAAGGAAAATTATCTTTATTTGCAGATTGCATTACTGTGTATATAAGAAATCCTAAGGAATCTATAAGGAAAACTAGTCAAACTAATAAGTAAGTTCAGCAAAGTTTCAGGATATGAGGTCAATATACAAAAAATCAATCGCATTTCTATAGACAACAATTTAAAATTTTAAAAATTTAAATGCCATTTACAAAGGCATCCAAAAATATGAAATACTTAGAGACTAGTCAGTATAAGACTGTATCCTGAAGATTCTAAGATATCACTGAGGGAAGTTAAATAAGAGCAAAATAAGTGAAAAGCTGTATCATGTCCATGGATTGGAAGGCTTAACACTAAGATGACAATTCTGTGCAAATTGATGAATAGATTCAATGTAGTCCCGATCAAAATCCCAAAAACTTATTTTTAATTGCCAGGTTGATTCTGAAGTTTATAAGGAAATTCAAAGGACCTATTTTATTAATACAAAAGAACTTATACTGTATAGTAAGTTTTGGATTCAAAACTTACCATAAGCCTGTAATGACCATGACAGCATAAGGACATAACAATAGACATATAGATCAAGGAAATATATGAGTCCAGAAATAGATCACACTTATATGGCAAATTGATTTTCAACCAAAATGCCAAAGTAATTCAATGGGGAAAGGAAAAACTTTTTAAGAAATGATGCTGAAATAACTAGATATCTGACCTTACCTCACCCCATACAAATTAATTTAAAATGAATCACAGACCTAACCCTATAACTAAAATCATAACTCTTCTAGAAGAAAACATAGGACAAAATCATTGTGATCTTTGGTTAGGCAAAGAAGTTGTAATAAACATGAAATGCTTATATTCTAAAAGAAAAAAATTGATAAATTAGACTTCATCAAAATTATGATATTTTGCTCATCAAAAGACATTAATAAAACAAAACAGAAAACCACAGATTAGAAGAAATTATTCTTAATACATATGTTAGATAAAGTCCTGATACTTAGAATTTAAAAATAACACAATTCAATAATGAGATAAATAACCCTAAAAAATAAATGAAAAAGGATGTGAGCAGTTATGTCAAAGAAGATGTCATATTCAAAGGGCCAATGAACACATGACAAGATATTCCACATCATCAGGCATTAGGGAAATGCAAATTAAAACTGTGATGGGATATCACTCCACATCCATTAGAATGGTAAAAAGAAAAATGACTTATACAGCCAGGTGTGGTGGCTGACACCTAGAATCTTGCAGGAGGCCAAGGCAGGAGGATTGCTTGAAGCCAGGAGTTTAAGACCAGCCTAAGCAAAAGTGAGACTCTGTTTCTAGAATAAATAGAAAAATTAACCAGGCTTGGTGGCACACACCTGTAGTCCCAGATACTCAGGAGGGTGAGACAGGAGGATCGCCTGAGTCCAGGAGTCTGAGGTTGCAGTGAGCTACAATGAGGCCACTGTACTCCAACCTGGGCAAAAGAGTGAGACCCTGTCTCAAAAAAAAGAAAAGTTAATGATATAAAACATGTTACATTTAGCAAAAGTACCATAGTCTATTCATATTTATTCTTTTGTGCCCGCATTGATAAAAACACCTGGTGATTCAGCCCCCACGAACACTGGCATCATCTCACACTCTGATCTCATCGAGCTGGCCTGCTGCCTGATTAATGCATTGTGATATCATAGTTTGTGAGGATGCATACTTAAGCAGGGACAAGGCATGAGGCAATGTTAAAGTCAATGCAAAGAAAAGAAATAAATACATTTTAAAGAGCATAGAAGGAAAAAAACTTAGGTGTAATGCTTTTTTCATAAAAACATTCCAGAATTCCTCAGTACATATTTTATTAACATTTCAGTTGATGATTAAAGTTCTATTCATGATCATCTAATCTTGGAAAATAAATTTAAGAAGGTGCTAGCCAATATATTATTTCCTACAAAAGAAGGTGATTTTTGCCCCTTGAAAAACAGAACCCAAAGTGAAACCATTTCTGTTTGAGTCCTGTAAACACGCAAAACATGGACTGCGGAGCCAGCATGACCTGCTCAGAGGAACGTTCGAATGTTATCATTTGTAAACTGGAATAAAGCAGGCATCCAACAGATTCCCCTTCTCCTGATTGGTTCCTGCTCTGGTGTCACAAGCCTGGGGTCCTGAGCCTGAGGGGGACGGGGTGGAGGGTCCGTGCGGGCAGGAAGCGCATCCCGTCAGAAGTCAGAGGCCTGGTCAGGGCCTCGGACCACTCCAGGGCACAAATTACTCCATTTGGGCCCAACTTGAACCCAGCAATGGTCCCACTGAGAATTGTAATGAAAACTGAAACAAAGACCCAGCCATAGACACAGCAGGACCGCCACTCCCATCTGAGCGCCCCCGCCCGTCCTATAGGGTGGTGGGCAGCTGGGGCCTGCGCTGGCCTTTGCCACCTGGGCTGCCAGCAAGCCACAGCCTTCTTAGCCAGGCACTGTGACCCATGTTACCTGAAAGAGACAGAATGCCTTCCGCGCTAACCAAGCCTGACTATAAACTTATAGGACGTTACACTATGTTACACGTTACATGTTCACTTCCTAACATGAGTGAAGGAAGAATCTGGGAATCTACGAGTTTGGTTGACCTCATAAAAGAAAAAGTGATGGCATACATACTGCCTTTGCCAATGCAGCACTGTCCAGGGGGCAGGAAGCTTTGAGAACCCAGGACTTCCTGAAAAAGGCACCCCACTGTGAGGTGGCTGCTGGGGTTACAGGCAGTGACTTCCCAGGGCCCTCGTCCCAGTGGTGAGATGACCCCACTGGTGCCTGTGAAGCCACTGAAGGCAGCGCTCACCGACACCCTCTTGGAATTTGTCCTCCTGGCTGTGACACGGCAGCTGTGCCCACAGCGCACAAGTGTGCTGGCCCCACAGTCTCCTGGTACGCTGAGACCGTCTTCTGTTGCTCTGCATTATAAGTAATAATAGGGCGGCATTCCGGATTTATGCATGCCTCATGAATTTATTAATATTTAGGATAAATTTGTCCCTGAGATCTGCAGACTTTAGGGTTAGACCCTAAACCCCAGGAAATCATGATGCCATCCAGAATAGGAGACAGACAGCTGAGCTGCCTCAGCAGTGCCCCCGCTGCCCCCACATGGCCGCTTGCCTAGGAACGTTTTTACTTTCTCCAGGATAAAACCTACCCTCCTTCATGCAATAGGAAAAGGCTTTCTCATCTGGCCCAGCCTGGCCATGGGCTCCAGCCCCATCTTTCTTACAGGGCACTTCTCAGCAACCCCCACGACCGGCACCCTACACGTCCACCCAAACCCGGCGCTCCCAGCCCCATGCACAAGGGCGTCCCTGTGCCTTTGGCTTCCTGAAACACCTGGCCCAACCTGCCCCTCAAGCTCACTCTGATTTCAGGTCTTGGTAATGCTGCTTCCTCTTTGCTGTAGACAGAATTTCTCTTTGCTGTAGACAGAATGCCTCCCGTGCTAACCAAGGCTGACTATAAACTTATAGGACATTCTCACATGAGTAAAGGAAGAATTGGGGAATCTACAAGTTTGGTTGACCTCATAAAAGAAAAAGTGAAGACGTAAATATTGCCCCCCCAGGCCAACTGGGGCTCCATCCTCAGTGTCCCCACATCCCCTGCAGCCACGATGCCACTGTAATATCTGGCTTATCCGTCTGCCCCTCGACCAAGAGCCCCTAGAGAGGAACAGTTCTGTAACTTAGTGTTTAGATCCCTGTGATTCGCAGCCTACTAA
Source organism: Mirza zaza (assembly GCA_008750895.1). Classification (NCBI taxonomy): domain Eukaryota; kingdom Metazoa; phylum Chordata; class Mammalia; order Primates; family Cheirogaleidae; genus Mirza; species Mirza zaza. Next base: position 42,295 of record VSMD01038783.1, on the reverse strand, counting down.
GCACACATGCTGTAGGTATTTCTCAGGTACTAACTGAATACCTAGAGTGAGATTTACCTCTGTGTCAGAGGAAACCAAACGTAGCGAGCCTTCCGGGCATTTCTGCACGGTACCAGGAACCACGGGGAGAAGGATGACGGAGCCCTGAAGAAGCTTGCCACGGCCCAGGGCTGGAGTGCAGGGAGGTGGGAGCTGCACTTCTCCCCACTCTTGGCCCCCAGGCCGGCCCGGGGCCTGTCAAGAAGCCTCTGGTGAGGGCGGCGTATGCGGGCAGCCAGCCCAGGCGTCGGCGGGGCCCATAGCGAGGAAGGGGAGAGAGGGCAGGAATCACAGTGCGAATGCAGGACAGAGACAAAACCCCAGGCCAGTTGTCCAGGGCGGCTGGGCCTGGGCACCTGTCCATCCACAAAAGGACCTAAGTCTGAAGTTGCCTACAATTGAAGTCTGAAGTTGCCTGCAGACACATTTTCTCCTGACGATTTTTCTAAATTGGGTAAAGAAAGGTATTAAATCCAATTTATAATATAATAAATTTTCCAAATTTGAAAGCCCACTTTATATTCTACAGGGCAGATTCAGGCTGGAGGAATCTTATCCTAACACTCACATGCTCCTACAGATTGCTTTTTGACCGTGAATATCTCGTTTTATAGTCCCATTTTTCTAAGTGATATCCTGAACTAAGGAATAATTTAGATAATAAATCCATTTCAATTACTGTCCATTAGAAGACAGGAAAACATTAAACCCAACCAAAGCTGTGGGAATTATGGGTTGCCCTTTCAGGTGGAAATTCATTTAATGCGTCCATAGGTAACACCACTCAATCCAGCACGTGTTCTTTCTTATGAAAAGAGCGCTCCGCCTTCCAACGACAGGTTTCTCTACCACGCTCGTGAAGGACGAAGCCACAGCCGTTTACTCTTCCCGACACAAAACCAGACTCCATGGCAGGAAGAGACGACCGTGGCCGGACTTTCTGACTCCCCGGCCGACTCACTCTCCTCCTCCTCCTCCTCTCTGTGACGTCCCTTCCTCAGCCAGCTGCAGCTCCTGAGCTCTTCCTACACTTCCAGACAGACGCAGACAGCACCACTTTGGGGGCTGGGAGGCCCAATTTCACATCCCTCGGAGAATCCGATTGGCTCAGCCCAGGTGGGTCCTGCTCCCGCCCGTCAGCCCCCGCGCGGGCGATCCCGCGAGCACACACACCTGTCACTCAGACTGCTGTGATGGGCCAGGTCTCAGAGAAAGCAGCTGGTTCAAGGGCTAAGTGAATACCTCCAATGTCGATCTGTTTCAGTAATTTTCCCTAAAGCATTTCAGGAAAATGACATTTTGAGCTACAAATGGTCCCCATGTTATGATGGTTCAACTTAAGATTTTTCAACGTTACGACGGTGCGAAAGAGATGTGCTTTTAGTAGAAACCTTATTCTGAATTTCGATGTTTCCCCAGGCTAATCGACATGCAGCTCGGTGCTGTCGCAGCAAGCCGCAGCCCGTCAGCACCCAACTGCAAGGTGAACAACCTGTACCCTACAGCGGATGGTGTCTCCAGACGACTTCGCCAACTGTAGGCTGACAGGTGTCTGAATGCGTTTAAAGCAGGTTGGGCCAACCTATGATGCTCCACAGGTTAGGTGTATTCAATGCATTTTTGACTTATATTTTGACTTATATTTGACTTATATTTTGACTTATATTTTCAACTTAATGATAGGTTTATCAGGAGGTGACCCCATTGTAAGTCAAGGTGCATCTGCAATGATTTATGCTAACGTCTATTAGAAGGCAGAAAAGTTATTTTTCTTGTTGCATTGTGATTAGCATACATGTATCTTAACTATCCTACTTGAACAGTGAGATTCGTGGGCAGACACCGCCTGATTCCGCCTTCTGTGAGGCTCTGCTCGTCGCTCATGTTCAATACGAGTAAATAATTAAATAGCAATGATTTTGTTCTCATCATTCACACTCATAATAATTACGGGAGATTCATCACAAATTTAGTAATTCCAGGGACTTTCAAGATGATTGATCAGAGCTGGGAAGAAGGAACTGGTGAAGTTAGTCAAAACACACTTGTCCGTCCTAGGAAATCGCACCACACTCGTTCCCCTGTGCCGCGAGAACGGAGACCCTAACCCTAACCTCGCCCCAAAACATGGCTGCGCTCTTTGCCGCTGGCTCTTCCTCTCTCCATCCTCCCCTCATCCCCACCCTGCAGGCCCACTCCAAGGGCCACTGGCAGGCCCCACGGACTGCCGGGCAAGCCACTGGCCAAACTCATTCCCTCAGGGGGTAATGCGAGCAGGAAACATAAGTGGATGTGGGGACAAACTGGGATGAAATGACCATATCTGAGCCATAACTGGCAAAGAAGCTCAGATATAGTTAGCTTGACAGACTCAGATTTTAGGAGTGGTCCTCCCACCACATTCGCAGGGACAGGGTTTGATCAGAAAGTGCATAGGGAGGCAGGAGAATCTTCAGCAAAGACAGCAGAAGGGATGAAACTGGAGACAGGAACAAGAGGGTGTGCCGGGGACAGAGAATGATTGCTCTTCTGGCTGAATGTTCTTGTCATTGAGATGTCAGCCAACCAGCGCTCTTTAGAGAGGCCTTCCGTGAGCAGACAATGTAAGTCATTCCTGGTCACGGCCTGGGACATTTGTCATTACGTTTGTCACTACTTAGAGAGTGGGCTGCATGAGAACTTGCATAGTGTCATCTGACACACAGTAGGCGCTCGCTATGTGCTCGGGAGGGAGGGACTGCAGCACACTTGCCACACTGTATGTGATCCTAGCCATCTCGCTTCTGAGCGGCATTTTAATGCACTGTTGATATAATTCATGACACTGACATTCTCTTTTAGCTTATTTTTCCAATTAATAACCCGAACTGATACTTCGCTGGGTTGAATTTATTTCTGAATTTTCAAACTATAAACACATCCTGAAATTTCACACCTCTGTAACTTGCTGTTGCAGCTTCCTCCCTGGGATGCCGTCCACTCTTCCCGTATCTCAATACCACACATACTCAAACCTCGAACCCCGGTCACCTCTCCAGCCCTGCACAGCCTTCCTGACCACCCTGGCCAAAGGTGATCCACCCTCTGTTCTCATTACTGGCCTCTCTGCACCGCCTGCTTGGAGGCCTTACGTCAGTGCCGAGCTCCTGAGTGTGATGAACCCACGCGTGACGCCCCTGCCGTGCCATGGCTCCCAGGGCACAGAGACCGGCCTTGTCTGGGACTCCCTGGTGCTCCCAACAGCACCTGGCACCAAACTTTGCACAAAATAGGTGCTCAATAATTCGTGTTCACATGTTCATTTACGTGAGGAGCTAGTTTCTCTCAGGAGTCACAGTTTGCCATGTTTCATTATAATACTAATCTTAAAAGCCAAAACTTTGATAAATAAAACTAAAATGACCAGAATCATGAGTTAACATAACACTTTTGGTTTGTATCACCTTCATCAGAAAGAGATATTACATTTCTTTGAGGACAGAAACGTCAAAGTCATACCCTCCCAGCTGGACGTCTCGAAGCAGCCTCTGCTTCAGTTTCCACACCCTTAGTCCTGAGGGAACCGAACTGACCTGGAAATCCCACCAAGTCACCTGTAGGCTATGGGCTCTCAGAGTGTGTGAACTTCTTCATCTTGCTGTCCCAATTCCTGGCACACAGATATTAGCTAATTCAACATCAGTCATTACTGAAGGATTCAATTATTTTTATTACATCATACCAAAGCTTTCACTAAAACCTCAGGTCATTAAATAATAATAGCTACCATTTTTTTTTAGCATCTCTGTGTTAGGACACATTTTACCTAATTTAATCCTTACAAGAACCCTTTGAAGCAGAGATTAGAACAATGAATAAAAGAGATTAAGTAATTTGCCCAAGTTCAAAAAGCTGGTAAGTGATGGAACTGGTTTTCAAATCCAGATCTTTCTGATTTCAGATAAAAGTTTAAAAAGTTTAAAAAGAATGATCTTCAATGGTTAACTCTCAATTAGTCAGAACATTCATTTAAACACAACACCCCAGTCCCCAAACATGTGACCTCAAGTAAACCACCAGACCGAACTGAGAAGGGAAAACGCACACTCTTAAACACCAAATGCAATTCACACGACGACTTGGTGCCCCACCTGAGAACAGTGGTTGACCTGCTCACTGGTTCCTCGTGATAGGGAAGCACATATTTTCCATCTTGCCCCGATGGGTAAGATGACAGCACAGAGGCAAGGTGTTTCAGACCTGGGGTATCCACACTTGGATGGCAAACACAATGACCTAAAAATTTCTTTTCAAAAATGATCCTTCTTGAGCCTATGTGGCTTTACAGAAGTTGGAAACCATAATCACAAAGAGAACTCTGACACTCACCTTGAACCTCTAGCACAGGTGAGTTTGTTCGGGTTAGATCCTATCACTTCTAACACCTGAAACCCAGACTGTCATTAGAGCCACGCTGGGCGATGCCGGCCTGGCACGTTTTCAAGTTCTGTCACTGCTCTGCCTCATACGCCAAGTGCCCCTGTGGTTCCTTCTATTCCGTATTAAAACCCACCCTGAGTCCCCCTGCCAAAGATGTTAACTAATTAACTGGCCAACCCTGCTGCCGGTTCCGCTGAATTAAACCAACACATACTGAGTGGCTGGGACGTGGAGGCTCAGAGCTTCAGGCCCGGCCCCGCGCAGGAGAGACTGCCCTTCATGGGGAACATCAGCAGCACTTTGCTCCCAGTGGGCTCAATGGTCACCCCCTCAGGGTAGGACCCTGCCTCTCCTGCTGTGAGGTCATGTGTCCGGTCCCAACGCAGCAGAGAAACGGCAGTGTGGGGCAACAGCCGCTCAGGACCCCTCCCCCAGGAAGAGTTTCTCAACCTCAAGCCAAGTGCTTTGAAGATGCTGCTTCAAGACCATTTCCCCCAAATCCGCTCCCCAAACCCTGTCTGTGCTAGAAATTCTGCAGCTTCCACTGCCCCACCCAGGGCCATTTGCAAAGATATTAAAATTTCCGCACACATATAATTTTGCAATATCTTCTAGTTTAGAAAGCATTCAAGCAGAATCAACAGTGAAAGTCAGTGTCAAAATATCACAGATTGTTCAACAAAAATAAAGCTGACTTTTCATAGTAAAAGAGCCCACTTACCAAAAATGATATGCATATACATTTTTTAATTTATATAATCAAGAACAGTAAACTTTATTTATCTTAACATATAAGTAAAAATTCTCTTTTTTATCCTTAAGTATAAAACACTTTTTGGCCACATCTTATTGGCATATCTTAAAATAATTTTAATTTAAAAGTGCCCATTGTTGATAGAGACAAAAAAATTGTGCCAGAAAAGTCATAATTAGACTAATAGCTGTGGCATCAGAAATTGTGTAATTGAAGTGGAAACTGGGAATGAGCTCCGCTGCAGCAGAGTCCAGTCTGTTCTCTGGAATTAATACCACAGAGGCCCATAAAAGATTAATCAAGACCAGGAATCAATAACTTCTCAAGTGCTAATAAGCACTGCCTTGTTCTGTGATATGTTGAGCAGTTTATCATGTTTGGCCGTATGAAGATTTATAGAAAATCCATAGTTGAAACTGAAGGATGAGGTAATGCAGCACTTAGTAAATGAAGCCAATTAAAATTTATGCTTGATATCGTACATTCCAAGGATCTGGAAAAATCATGCTTGATTCTCCTCATTTTCTTAAGGATAAGGAAAAAAGTTAGTCCTGTCCCCCGGCCGTGTTGCTGGGGAACAACAAAGAGACGCGCAAGGCCATTCGAGCGAGCTCCCACCGCTTTGCAGCGGAGGGCAGGAACCAGCCCCGGGAATTAGTGGATTTTTTGCTAGTCTCTTGTTCATCCAAGGATTAAATTTTCCTGGAATTCCTTTTGAAAGTTATATAAAATACCTTTTAGGATCATTTAGGTCTCCACTCTCAATCAAGCTGACGGGTCACCAGGCCGCGTGAGCGGAGGCGTTAATGGGTAATTAATGGTTCATAAATTGCAGGTCTTGCCCTTGGGTTACGTCACGGAGCCTTACGCTGTGGCATGTTATTAATTAAAAGCATCAAATTATATGTTTAGTAAATTAATCTTTAAAGCAATATTATAATCACAAGAATGTCTAATCAAATAGATGGGCCACGATAAACGTCCGTGAACTTGGAAACACAAAGTAGCTGTGAGTGATGACAAACACGTGAACTCTGGAGGGGAGTCGGGTTTTCTACAGAGCCAAGGATTAGAACGAGGAAAGAACACACATGAGACAAACTGAAACCACCAGTTGACCCAAGTAGTATAAAATGAAAATATATGAAAAAGGCCACATTTTCTTAATAAAAAATAAAGTTCACCACCACACCAAAGTGGTAAATAATACTTTTTAAATTGATAATGTGGTTGATACTTAAGAATTCCCAGGCCGGGCAAGGTGGCTCATGCCTGTAATCCTAGCACTCTGGGAGGCCAAGGCGGGCGGATTGTTTGAGGGCAGGAGTTCGAAACCAGCCTTGAGCAAGAGCCAGACCCCGTCTCTACTATGAATAGAAAGAAATTAATTGACCAGCTAAAAATATACAGAAAAAATTAGCCGGGCATGGTGGCGCATGCCTGTAGTCCCAGTTACTCAGGAGGCTGAGGCAGGAGGATCGCTTGAGCCCAGGAGTTTGAGGTTGCTGTGAGCTAGGCTGACACCACAGCACTCACTCTAGCCTGGGCAACAAAGTGAGACTCTGTCTCAAAAAAAAAAAAAGAATTCCCAGACAAAATTCTGATATTTTTAATGCTTTCTGGTCCCATTACATTGGGAAATTAAAAAAAAAAAAAAAAAAACAATCAGGAGAGCCTGGTAATTAACAAGATCTAGCGATGGAGACTGCCGTGAGTGATGCCACATACACACTATGAGGACACTGGTGTGCATGGTCTTCCTTGAACCACTGTTGACATTTATCTAAAATGCTGTTTTGAATTGTCCTTCTGACGTTCATTTGATTTGATTGTTTCGAAGGTATCAAACCCCTTTCCATGCAGGGTTTATTTTCATGTGGGATTGGCCTGAAATCCCATAGCGGCAAGTGAAGCAGATACAGAGGCTTAAGAGCAAAGGGTGTGTTTCTACCCATCAACAGCTACCAAAGGACAAGGCTGATGCCATTTCTGTCAGTTAGTTTGTTTACCTGTGCCCTCCAGTAACAGAAAACTCCTGCCGCATCGGCTTAAATAATAAGCAAATGTGTTGCATCACCTAAGAGCAAGCCCAAAGTCATCTGGGCCTCAAAGGCTAATGCAGCAGCAGCAAGAGCACAAACCCACACGTGTCCTTACCTCCGGCGTCCAGGGTCTGTCCTTACCTTCACTCTACAGCTGCTCTCCTGTGGTTGCAAGAAGGGTCCCAACTGTGACCTTGGCTCCATGCCTCTTCATGTCATGGAAGCAGGAGAAGTTTTCCATGCCTCTCTCTAGAAGGTGAGGAAGACCTTGTCTTAAAACCCCAGCAAACTTCTCCTAAGTTTCACTAGGCACAGTTGGGCCGCATTCTCATTCTGAAGCCAATCAGTGGAAAGGCTTCTAGAACTATTCCCAGGCCCGATCCACACCCAGGTGTGCGGGCTCAGTGGGGTACGGCACTCTCGGGCTCGCGGTTGTGAGCGACAGTAAAATGAGCAAAGACAGACAAGGCCCAAAGCACAGAGGTGTGGTCACCAGCCAGTGCTCACTTTGCAGGAGAGCGGATAGCAGCACTGAGTCCTACCTGGCGATGTTTCATCAGTGAGACAATTTGTAATTCTTTACCAGAGTGATGCCTGTGGATGTGAGGACTTATTTGCATACGCTTAGTTGCCCACTCACCTAGCAAGACCTGGCTCAACTGTTTAACTCCATCAGAAACTATAACTGATTATTAAGTTACAGTTCAAGGTCACAGCCTCATCATCATAGGATAATTATCTTTGTTGTGTAAATCACATCATTTTGATGAAATGTAAAAGTTAATGTCAAACAAACATGTAATTACATGACAAGTTCAATGTAATTATTATTAAGTAATCTATCAGATATAATCACTACTCAATGCGGTTATTATGATCAGCCTTGTTATTGCCAAAAATTTCACAACTTCTTACTTCTTGTAAAATAAACACTTCTAAAAATAACACAGAGCATTAAAAAAAAAAAAAAGATTTTTATGTTTGCTGTTTGCTTGCTTTTGTTTTGTCTTTACCAAATGGAACCCAACCCTACTGTCTTTTCACTAGGGTTCTACTCCAAGCACTTCAGAACGCCAAATAAATAAGTAAATAATAATACAACATAAGAAAAAAACAATGAAAAGAACATGAAGCAAAACCAGAAATAAACAAAATCTTCCCAAATCTCACATGCTCTCAGATGTTCTCAGGAAGCCCGGCAACCAGAAGGCTCCGTGATAAGCATGCAGGGCGAGGGGTCCACTCACACTTGCAGTGTGAAGACCTTCCCGCTCCCACCTCAGCGCTCCCACACACGAGGGCGTGCCGCTCACACTTGCAGAGAAGACCTTCCCGCTCCCACCTCAGCGGGAACAGATGGTCACAAGATTGCTGCCCTGCTCTTTTTATCAAAGTCACTTACAAAGGAAAGCTCAATGTTCAGTATTGCTGTTACAAGAGGCAAACATATGTCCTTTTCATCATGGATTTATTCTTCCACAAAGTAAGAATAAAACAGTTTCACAAAAGAAATAACACATGACCAATTTGCGGGCATTCATGCCCATTTGGACAAGTAAAAAAGAGTTAAAATCGATAAATCTGTTCAGACTGCCTGCCTGTAGATGCTCCATTATGTTGTAAATACTTTTTTCTATTCCTCTCACTTTTTCCAAGTTACTTTCTATTCTTATTTCTCTAACTCTACAAATATTATACATACTAGTTTTCACAGACTTTGGATCTAGAAGTTTTCTATCTTTGCCACACATTTGAAAGCCTTTATTTATGGTCTCTTCCCTGACTCCAAAGGCATTACTGTCCTCCAAAGAGTTAGATTCGAACTGTAAGTCCACCAAGACCGAGAAAACGGACACACAGGAGTCTGTCTGGGGTGAGGGCAGGAGGTGGGGGGCGAGGTCAGACGACAGGGAGCCAGGGGTGATGTGAGGTGCCAGGAGAGAGGCAGCGCCCACCACCCTCAGCCCCAGCACTCAGGCCCGGCGCCTGCCAGCCCCGGGGGTCCTGCCTCAGGCCCTCTGCCTTCCTCTGTCCCCAAGAGTGAGCCTCTGACTCCACTTTCCCACTTCTCTCTGCAGAGGGCAAGCTCTGCCCCAGGACACTGTCCACCCACGGAGGGGAGGAGACCGGGTGCCCCAGACACCTGGGGCTGTCGTTGGTCACCCAATACCGAGCACCCACATCTGCGTGGATGTGACCATGCCTACTGGCCTGCCATGTTCCTTCTCCTTGTTGCCCCGTCTTTCCCTGCACTCAAGGCCTGTCATCTGCGGGTCGTCTGAGGTTCAGTGGTGATGAAGGACCATTCCCTCGTTCCTGCTCTGCCACTGGCGTCCTCCCCATGGCACCCTGTGCTGCAGGATGCTGGCCTCCTCCTGCAAGTGTGTCCTCAGGCCCGCCTCCCCACACCACCCACCACCCACTCCCTTGGAGGTTCTGGTTACCTTTTCCTTTCTGAATCCAATCTCCACATCTCAGTCTTCACTCTGACATCCGCCCACCCTTCCCAGACCTCCCCGCCCGTTTGCGCAACACTGCATCTTCCCATTCCACCTCCTGGCAGTCCCTGCCGACCCCAGCTCAGCTCAGCTGTGTCTAAACCACCATCCCCCATCACCCCAGACCCCTCCCACCCCCCTCCGGCCCCAGGTCCCCAGTGGCCCGCTCACCCCTCGGAAGCATGTTGGGCTCCTCCCATCCAGCCAGTTGGTGAGGGGGGCTTTCCTGTCCTCTTGGGCCCTCACCTGCAAAGAATGCCGCATCCAATGCCGCATCCAACCCACCTCACAGAAGTGTTTACCTTTGTTATACCTTGCAGAATTGGCATTAAAAAGCAAAGTTAAGTGACAATGCTTATAAAGTGTTTATAGAAGTATACGATGCTGAGAATTGCCAAGTTTAAAGGTTAAGAGCTAGAAAAGATCTTGCAGACTGGCCACAAGTTGGAGGCCAAAGCAAATCTCTTACCGATGCCGGTGGGGCAAACCAGCATGTGTGTGAAGGAGCAAAGACCAGAAGTTCCATTTCCAGCATTTCCTATTAGCAAACACGGTCATTGTTGTACAAAACCCAAAAGGTTAATGGCCAAAACATATACAGACGTGAAGTTAATATTTATGCACTGATCCACAAACTTGAAAATCAGAAATATAACCAAGTAAAAGGTCTTGATTTTCTCTTGATTTTTCAAAACCTCCAGATTCGTATTATTTCAGTCTAGAGCATTTGCAGTAAAACGCAAACCCCAACAAGAACAGGAGCGAACTGCGGCGTCACGACCATGCTCGATAATGCCAAGGGCACGTCCCAGCGCTCTGCTTCTCAGGGACAACTTACTGGGAGGATATTTTTCTGGAAGGTGAAGTGCAATTCAACCACACAACCCCTAATAACACTGACAGAAACCACACTGCGCTGGCAGCACATTTCTGAGAGCATACAAGATGAAAAGCAATGTTCTGGCAATACCTCGGGGTACCTGGGGTGGGCACAGGGACTGAAGCCCGCTGGTGAGGAGAGAGGTTCGTTCCTGAAGAGCGTCGCGGCGTCACGTGCTGACCAGGTGGGCCAGGCTGAGGGAGATGTGGAAATCATGCCCCACACAAGCAGACGCCTCCGCAGACAGGGCCATCCTGGGTAGACGATGAACGCTGTGGGCGACTCTTGTGTATCGAGAATATTACAAATAGCGCCTTCCTTCTCTGTGTTTATCCCGACTGGAATTAAAAGTGATTCGTACAGTTTTCCAAGTGATGTCCGTCTCCTCCTCTGCAACCTCAGTCCGATGGAGGTGAGGACCATTTCTTTCTCATTTAGCAGTCTGCTGCCCAGGGCCCAGCACACAGATCTTTGTGGACTAAAATCACAAGCATGCCAAGTTTCATGGGGGGCTGGGAGGACATCAAAGACTCCTAACAGACACCCCTATCTGACAGGCAGCAGCTCACACACCCAGGTGTCTGGGGAGGACATCACAGACAAGAGAAGATTTATAGAATAGATTAAGCACAAGACAAACGACAAATGATTTGGATAACAATTTCAATAGACATCCTATACACGTCACTATAATATACACCTTTGTGCATAAAGCCTATTGTGTATAATCATGTTCTTAAATGATACTCCCAGAACCGGAATGATTTGGTAGTATTTTATAGAAAAATAACATGAACATCCTTTTTTACAAAAAATTAATTTTTAAAATGGTAACATTTGGGATAGCTACACAAATTTCCTAAAGTATTATAAAATATTTTTAAATTATTTAAACATATGAAAAGCCAACAATAATGAGGAACTTATTATAAAACAAATCCCTGACCACTTAATACCTGCTTTTACTCTGTCACGCAAAGAGCTAGAAGCTGTCCCTCCTGTCTTTACAAGAAAAATGCTGAACAAACTGAAAATCAAGGACCTTTCTCGGATCCGTGGAAGAACTGAGGTCACAGGGCAAGCCGCTGCCCTAGAAACTGGAGAGAGAAAGGAACAACGGAGAAAGGAAATCAGGGCACCTGCGGGAGGAAAACCCAGATGGTGATTTTGATGAACCTCAGGAGGCTGCGTGTGGACTAGCCTGAGAGTGAGAAATTCCCGTGGCCACAATCTTGGGGGCTACACTTTCATGGCTTTAGCTCCAGGAACCCTACCAGGTTCTCAAGTAAAGAGCCCCCAAAAATCCCCCTTATGTCCTGGGCAGGGAGAAGGGGAAAATAACGACATTGAAAGACACTCAGAGCATCTCCATCGCAGAGGCCTACCCTGCAGGGAAAAGATTCAGCAGGGCCCCCCAGCTCCACTGGCAGGGGGGACAGGAGGACAGCTGCCAGACCCAGCCCCTCGGACTTCCTTCCTCACCTCAGGACAACGATGAAGGCAGGGACACTGATCTACCTAAAGAAAGGGAGAGCATCAAAAAAGGGAGAAATGAAGGCAAAATAGAATTTTTTCCTTATCCTTTTACTATCTTTAATCTTTTCTTCTCCTTAACTGTTTTTTCAAAATAACCCTAGTAACAGTATATCAGGTGGTAAGTGAAATGAATGACAGCCCAGTTATGAAGGACAGCAGGAGAGATGGGGCATACTCTGTCATAGGCACCTGCACTACTCATGAGTGGTTCAGTGCTATTTGAAAGTGAACTTAGCTTAGTTGCAAATGTATATTGTAGTCTGTAGGGTAGTCACTAAGAAAAAAAATAAGAAATAAGTATAATTGATATGCTAATAGAAGAGAGAAAATGCAATCATATAAAATGCTCAGTTAAAACCAGAGAAGTCAGAAAAAGAGGGGAAGGAAAAAAAGAACAAGTTCAACAAATATTCACAGAAAACAGTTACGAACTTGGTAGATATTAATCTGGCTGTATCAATAATCACTTTAAATGTGAATGATCTAAAAACACCAATTAAAGGACAGAAATTGTCAGAGTGGATAAAAAAACAAGACTCAAGTAAATGCTATCTACAAATACCTAGCAAGCTCTCTGCTTTCCTGCCTGACCACAGTACTCCCGCCAAACATCAAGCTTTGCAAAGATGAAACCTAATTTGTTTCAGCATATCTCAACATAGGGGTAGCTTTTATTTTTATTTCATTTGTATTACTGTAAAAATAACAATAATAATAATGGCCACCATCAATTAAGCATCTACTATATTGGGCATTGTGATCTCAGTATGTAGGAGATCCTTAATGATAATTTGATGAGTGGATGGATAATTTAATAAACCAACTAACTAATGAAAACTCCAAGCATGCTGAATTTTGTCTGCATGTAAACCTATGCCCAGCTTTCTTAGTGAGTGCCTGCCATCCGCCAGGTCTGAGTAGTATAAGCTGCGGAGGAAGAGGAGAGAGCATAGATTTTAACCTAACATTAAGTTCACCATGAAGAAATCATCTCTAGAATCTCAAGGCATCTTTTGCTGCCTTGACTTTCACCAATGCTTCTAAGAACTGGTCCCTCTGTTTTCCTATCCTTGTACATAGTGATAAAGACATGAAAATGATAAAATTTAAAAGGTTGGAACCCCCCAAACACCCTAAGCCTTGAGAGATACATGGCTGTGATCTGAGTCACGTATAGTTACAACTTCTGTTTCTCAGGTTCCAGATTAACTTGCTTTCTTATTTTTCTTGTTCTGTACAATGAGGAGGGAGAATTAAAGCCAGGGACAAAAATCTCCGGCCTTAATAATTAACGACCCTTGTTATATAGGTTGACTCCCCCTTTGGTGTCCTGCTTTGCTTAGACCAGATGACAGAAAACCCATGAAAAACGTGCACCCTCTGAAAAACGTGTTAAATGAACCCTTCCCAAAAAGAAACGCCGTCTGTAACCAGCCAAACTGCTGTAACTGCACCGCCCTTGTATGGGAAATGCTGCGATCCTGCTAAAACTCCTCTGTCTCTACCTCTCTGAGTGAAACCTCGACCTCTCTAATTCCGAACGTGGGCTCCATTCTCTGGAGTTGGTGTTTCAGGGGGCGCTCTCTTCAAACTCTGCACTTGAATAAACTCTCTTTAAATGAGATTCTGACCCTGTTGATTATTTTAGGCTGACAGAGACCAGAACATGAATAGAAGTACACAGCCCATGGCTTCACAGGTCGGGTTATCACTCTCTAACAGGGAACCATATGCCCAGGGAGTCAAAGTCCTCAAAGTAATGATCCTATGGCCAGGGATCGATCTTCCCTTCCCAAAGTCACGACATACACAGCCTGGACCATTGACACCCAGTCTGGAGATGGACCTGAATATCTGGAACCAGACCCACTGGGAAGCCCCGCACACAATGGTCACCAGGCAAAGGCAGCCACCACAGGGACATTGGCCTGAGTGCCAAGAAACCCAGGTCGCAGGTCGGAGCTACCACTGATTAGCTGGTAATCAGTGTGTGTAAGTCACTGCACACCTCTGGCCTCTCATCTATAAAGTGAGCAGAGTTACTCTAAATAATCTCTCGCATCCTCTCCAAGTTCACAATTCTATAATTCTAAATGGATGAAAACAATATATTAAGTCTACATAAAACTATTATGCAGTCTAAACCATGTGTGAGCATGTACACAGAGACATATAAGTACATACAATATATGATACAATGAAATATAATAAGTTCCTGTCGCCTCCATTAACATCGTTTTATACCTCAAAAGACAAATGATAAGTATTTTTTATCAAATGTAAACACAACCTACATAAAACAGCCTCATTCCACACTGCGTTTGTTACATCTCCTCACTCCTAAACTAAATTTTAATTAACACCATTGTTTCCTGATAACAAGCTAACGTTCAAACCTCTTTACTCATTTATCCTGAATTCCCAACTCTTAATTTTCTGTTTTAAAACCAAGAATCCTCCCACATCACAATAATACTAATAGTAATAAACACCATTTGTTGTCCATTGAGTGCATGCTAAGGCAGTATGCACAATGGTAAACACGATTTCATTTCACCCTTGTTATAAATGTACAAAGTAGGCATTACCCATATTTAATCCATAAAGAAACCGAGTCTCAGAGTGGTTAGGTAACGACCCACGTCATAAGTCTAGAAAATTTTATAACCAAAATTTAAATTCAAATCATTCTGAGTACATATCCATATTCTTGCCACTTTATCAGCTTTCAAACATCTTTGATAGCAGAACCTTTTGGAAGAAAAAAAAATGCACACAAAACCTCAATATACAAAATAAAAATGATAGTATATTGGAAGTATGTAATGTATAAATATATTTATATCCTATTATAATATAAAGGAAACCATTGCAAATACTAATGAATTCTGACGAACACCTGGAATCAGGACTGACTGGTTACCTCTGCAGCATCAGCCTCTGCATCCAAGTCTCTGTGGCATTTTGTTTCGGTTGCACCTCACCCAACATAGTTGAAAACAGCAGTGGGTTTTTAACATTCCACCTTGCTGTCTCAGCCTACTCTTCAAGCAAATTGATCAAGATGTTTGAAAGAAAATGAGTAGTAAACCATAAAAATAAGAAAAGAAGTCCCAGACTCAACAGTATACAGTTACTTAAAAAACAAGAGGATGACGCAGGATGCACTTTCGCTTGTTACCATGCAAGTGACTGGTCGGCCACCCCAGCGCAGTTGCCAAGTAAACATTCCTGAGCCAGCCTTGGTTAGCCCCTGAGCCAGTCACTGTCACAACTCTACATAAGCAGGTACATATATACACATAGTTACATGTGCATGCTCTGGTAGCGCCCTCTTTTATAGAATTTGATGTGAGTGGGAATCATAAGCCTAAATTCCAAAAAAACTATTGAGCTAAAATTTTTAAATTAATGATGGAGTTACAGTTATAAGAAAGTTCAAATATGTCCTCCAAAATGGCAGGATCATCTTTATTTTACAATCTTCCCAAAAGAAATTAATATGGAATCACAAATCAATGTCTTAATAGTTTGATCTTTTCCAGTGTGTTAAAATATAGAATATACTGCAACTTGAGAATGTTATTTTTACCAGTACTTTTATAAATAGTTTAAATTCTATATGAATATATACATTCATACATTCTGTACTGATGCACACTGCCTTGGTACTGCAGTGGTTAGTCCTGCCTTAGTCTCCTCTGCAGAGGAGAATTATCCAATACAAAACGCCCAGAAGGACGATCAGAACGAAACAAGTTCTTCAAATGAAGCCAATAACCTTGCTTTTGTGGCTGCCCTCCTTACAGGGAAGATATCACAGCAATATTGCACTGAACAGTTTTTAAGTGCCCCCATTTGGGATGCAGCACTAAATTGATGTTTTGCGGTCTAGCAACATCTTGCCAAGTGTCAAGGTAAAACAGCAGACTGATTGGTTTCAAGAACTTTCTTAAATAATGTATTATTTTGGTGCTGAGTAGTTTATTAACAAAACTATTAATGCTTGAAATGTTTTGTCAAGTTTTGCAAAAATGGCATAAATGTTTAAGATGCCATCCACACAGGCTAACTGCCAGGAAAAAGCAAACCCATTACCTAGGACTTTATGGAATATTTATAAGATCCAATTTAGAACAGATCCAGGCAGTCAGCCAAAGTGCAAGATAGATGCTCTGCTTTTATAATTTAAGTTTTTAATGAAATTCAACAAAACAAAAAGGAAGAGAAATCAAATAATTTCAGGTGCCCCAATAATACTTTTCTTGAGATTGTCCAATATACCCACAGATATATTTTATGCAGTTATCCATTTCTCCCCAGAGAATTCCTGAGATGTCTTCAAAATTTAGTTATGCTTCAAAAAAATTTGGTCCTTAATGGCTTTTCAGGTTAATCAACTTATTAAAGAAAGCGGGGAGACTGCATGAAAGAGCGACAGACTGAAACAGGGTCCCTGGAAGTGGGGGTTGGAACCGCTGGGCAGTGCAGTGGACAAAGCCCATAAACATGGAACTCCAACAGCCCCACGGAGAGGAAACCTGCAGCGGCCTAGCGTTCCAGCGTCCCCTCCCCAGGTGGGCCCCCCCCCCCCGCCCCCCCGGCAGCAGCTTATGCTTTGAAGAGCAGAAAAGAAGGTTAATGCCAAGAATTTTGCCACAGTCCAACGTTTCATTGGGAAAAAGCATAATTGAATGAATTGTATAAACTAATTTTTTTAATGCGCAGATTCACTCATTCCAGGCCAGTTAAAGGGGTATCATTTACTTAATAACACAAAAATTGTGCTCGAACAACGCCCTGGTGAGATGGAATGTGGCGGCCTGTTTCCAAGAATCTGGGGGCCTGGACAATGCACACAGGACCTCTCCCACTATAGAAAAGCTAGTTTAACATAAACATTTAGGAAAATACACAGCTACACTCGACAGAAGGAACAGAAAGCCCCAGAGGCCAAGAGTGAAAGGAGAAGCCGCTGACGCCGGGTGCACCGCCCACACCCAAAGCAGGGAGTGGCCAGAGCCTGCCGGTCAGGGTTGGGGTTAGGATGCAACCGCATGGCCTCTGTCCACATGTGGGCTGGCGAAGAGGCTCACTGTCTCTCCCCGGCTTGGGAAGGTAGAACTTCAGCCATAAGGTCCAGAATCTCCGAGTCCACAGTACAAGAAGGGTACATAGTCTATGCATTGCCTGAGGAGAGCAGGAACTTCAAAGCAAAGAAATTACCTTGAAATTCAGACTGGGACCACTGAAGCCTGCACATGCCGAATGAAGCAAAAATGGGAGCACCCGAGTAGAGAATTCCAAACCAGGACAGACAGAAACACGACACACGTACACATACCACAATACACGCCTTATTTTTCCCATTTTGGAATTGAGGAAACTGAGTCACAGAGGAATTCTGTAAGTTACCCACTGTCGAAGAGCTAGTTAGTGACAGACCTGGCACTTGAGCCCAGGAAGTTGGCTACAGGGTCCAGTTTTTAAAATATGATGCTTAAATCCAACATTTCCTCCCTACATTGCTGCCCCCACACAGCTGAATGAGATACGGCCCTGCCAACTGATGTCACTTTGCAGGGAGATCACAGATTTAGAACCAAGTGATAATGAAGGCAATATATATCAAAAGTTTGGAGAAGTAGCTCTCATGGTACCAAAGGAGAAATATTTAGCTTTATATGCATGTATGAGAAAAAAACTAAAAACAAATCAGCTAAGAGTCCAGTGCAAGCTTGCGGGTCCTAAGACAGGAAGGGGAAGGTGACCTGGACGGCATGTTTGTGTGCCCCCCAAACTCACATGTTGGATCCACCCCCAGTGTGCATGTATCTAGAGATAAGGCCTCTGCGGAAGTCATTAAGGTTAAACGAGGCCATAAGGGCGGGGCCCTGATCCCACTGGATTAGTGTCCTTTCAGGAAGAGACACCAGACAGGACGTGCTCTTCCCCACCCGCCACAAGCACTGCGCGGACGGCCACGTCTGCAACCCAGGGGAGAGGCTCCCCGGCACCCGCTGTGCCGGCATCTCCATGGGCCTCCAGCCCCCAGAACCACAACAAAACGAACTCCTGTTGATTTAAGGCAGTCTGCAGCATTTTCTTATGGAAGCCCACACTAATACAGACAGAAATAAGGATAAGAGCAGGATGATAAGGAAAATAAGAGATGGGACGATGTGTTTTACAACACATGGGCTTCATACACATCTTTTGATAAAATGACAATTTTAACCTGTGATTAACTTTGGGTGTTTACAAAATGGGTCATTCTCCAACTATTTTCTTCTTTAAAATTTCCTTTGCTAATCTTGGTCCTTTTTATTTTCATATAAATTTTAAAAGCAGTCTATTAATTTCCATAAAATATTGCTGGGATTTTGATTGCAAATGCATTGAATCTACAGTTGTCTTTAGAAATAATGACATTTTTACAGTGATGTGTCTTCCATATCATGGGTACAGCAAGTCTGTCCATATATTAAGCTCTTGTTTCATTATTTCCACAATGTTTTGTAATTTTCAGTTCAGTGATCTCCTCATCTCTCACTACATTTATACCTGGCTATTCCATGTCTGCGGTGCTAGTGGTAATTTATTAAATTTTATTTTTAATTGTTTAGTGACTGAATATAGAAATGCAATTATTATTAACCTCATATCCTGCAACCTTTACCTATTAATGCTGATAGCTTATCTGTGATGCTTTTGGATTTTCTATGTAAACTACTTGGCCTACTACTGGAATACATTAAATCCAATATCTGAACTATTTTCTCTTTGCTGTCTGATCTCCTCAGTTGCATTCCTGACACTATTTTCTGAAGGCGTATATGGGGATTATGCTTCCAGTAGACCTCGCTTGGGTTACAGGATGCCAGAGTCTCTGCGCCCTCACTGTCAGCCCGGGCTGAGCTCAGAGCCTCCCGCTGGGCTCAGACAGCACCCTGTGCCCCCTTGCTCTTTCTGAAGTGGTCTGTGTGTGAGACAAGGCCCACCCTCTTCAATTTTATATCCATAATGCCCACTGGAAGATAAGCAGTTCTCAATAAACATCTATAGAACTGAAGAACTAAACTAAGTTATTAGAGTCCTATAATAACGGCCAGGGGTTCACAATGTGCTCGTAATCGGTCCTCATGAAAATCTATGGGGTAGGAAGAGCAGGTATGATCCATATCCAGGTTACAGGGAACTATAGGTCACAACAGCAACTAAGCAGGAATTGTCCACAGCTACGAACCTGCTGGCAGATCCAGAGCCGGGAACTCTCACTCTTCCCCTTGCGATGTGAGTGAGACTGGGCCATTTTTCGTATGCTACTCACATGGAAATAATATGCTTTGGTTGAGGTCATTATTGATTCATGTGTGTTTTCTGGCATCCAAGGCTTCAGGAATCCAAGGGCCATTGTGTTTTTGTAGCAGGCAAGAGAGTCTCCTGTCTAATCGAAAACTGATCGTGACTACGTGGCTCAAATCTATAGATCATCACACTCAAGACGGGCCGTTCGGGACTGAATGGAGTTCCCCTCCCCCAAAATTCATATGTTGAAGTTCTGGCCCCTAAATGTGGCTGTATTTGGAGATGGGTCTTCAAAGAGGTGAGCAAGGTAAAATGAGGTCACTGGGGTGGGCCCCGATCCAAGCTGACTGGTGTCCTCACAAGAGGAGACTGGGACACAGGCACGCACACAGGGACGAATGTGAGGACGCAGGGAAGGCTGCATCTACAAGCCAAGGTGTGAGGCCTCAGGAGATGCCAGCCCCCTGGACACCCTGATCTGGGACTTCCAGCCTCAGCACTGTGAGAAAATGAATTTCTATTATTTAAGCCCCAGTCTGTGCTGTCTGTCACAGCAGCCCAAGTTGACTGAGACACAGACACTGAGCAAAGCACGTGTGCACCTCCAGGCTCATCTCACGCCTCCTCTTGGGCCCCCCACTCACCTCCAGGCGCTCAGGGAAACTCCGCAGGACAGCGCCGCCCGCTCGCACCTGCCCTCCAGCACCCTGAGCCAGCCCCTTCTCCACCCTTGGCCCCAAAATGAGTCACAGGTGGCCAGTTTGAAGTTGTTAATCTGGGCCATGAGGGTTATGAAGGAGGACATGGAGATTCATAACTGGCCAAGTGTGGTTTGCCACTAAAAATCCAGGAGTTAGGCCAGGGCCAGGGCGACAGCAAAACGGCGCAGCCCTCAAGCAAGCTTCTGACTCCTCCGATCATGCAAGGAGAAATGGGCTGTCTCTAACAAGCCCCGCAACGCCCTGGGCTGCAGGCTATGGCTGCACTCTCACAGCCAGCCTCAGAACGCGGTTTTGGCATGCCAGCGTTAGCACTGAGGAACCTGAGGCTACAAAGTCCCTGAATCCACAAAAGAACAAGACACAGTCCCTGTTTTCCAGGCCCTCACTCTAGCTGGGGACTACACGTGTGAGCTGAGCACATAAATCGGATGCCTGGGCGCCCAGGCCTGCAAACCTCTGCATCCACTCCCAGCGCCCAGGCCTCTGACTGGCGCACGGCCTGAAAATGCCTCAGAGGAGCCGAGACCACAAGGCCGTCCTGCAGACTTCGTGGCTGTGACCTGGAGGCTCGGGCGCCACTGCAACCCTGTCTTACCTGCTCGGTTCCTCAGCAGCTCTAAGACCTCTGTGATTCTCTGCCAGAATTTTTCACTGAGGGATGGCACCTCCTTTGGAGGGCTCCTAAAAAAAATGTCAACACCACATCTGAAAACTGCCCAGGACACCTCCTTATCAGCACATTTAACTTTGGGGGAACCCCCAGCCTTGAACAACAAATACGACTCTAACGTCACTTAGTTACTGGAAGTAACTATTCCTTAAGAAATAAAAACAAAAACAAAAAAACCTATTGATTAAAGAAGAAACCCAGTGCCCAACCTTAAAGTTCAGTCCTGGCTCTTTTGCATTCGCCAACAAGTGCAGCTCAAACCCACCACTCACATTCTGAGGACTGAGATGACTGAAAAATGACTTGCCCACCTCCTCCCAGAAGCGGCCGTCGTCTAACCTTCCCGGGGCTCCAGGCGGTTCTCCTCCCTTAGAATTCCTCTGGGCTTTGCATTCCCTTCCCAGAACCGAAAGATTCCCAACAAAGTCCCCTGAAAACCTACTATCCTTTCTTTCTTTCTTTTTAACGAGTGAAGGTGAGAGTGACTGAAGCAACATGCTCACAGGAAGTGAGTTCCTGACACGGGACAGCCCACCCACACCCGCCATGATTGCTGCGCCCGCGCCCGTGCCCCCCTGGGCTGTGCTGACAGAGAGGCCGATGATCCTCCGATGATCCTCCTCGGGGCTTGCTCATCACAAGAGCTGAGAACCTTGAAAAGAACGCACTCGCCTGAGTGGTGTTTGTTCCTATGCCGATTTGGTTTTGGAAAAACCAGGTTTCCCTCCCAAGAAAGGCAAGTGAGAGAAGAACAAGCTTCGACAAAATAAAGAGAAGGAAGAATCTAATTTCACTTTTCTCACCTCACAGACCCTTTCCGATTTAATCTCTGCTTTTCCGTTAGAGAGCGAGGGGCTCTGCTCCTTCCGCGCTTGCCTCGGCACTGGAGACAAATCCACCTACCAGGGACAAAGCATTTTCTTTGTCCTCACCACCAGCTAATTTAGCGGGGACGTGTTTACCAACAGCTTAATCTAGTTAGTGCAAATACTCTTTAACATTCTTTTCCTCCACCAAAAACAAAACCACAAAACCTTCCCAAAATCACATGGAAACTTCTAAAGTCATAAGCTGGCCTACACAGTGTCAGGACAGCCACACGCTCTCAACGGCACAGCCGTTCCTGTCCGTTCCTCAGTCCTCCCTGTGAACGAGAGGCCGGTAGCAGTGACAACTGTGCCCCACAGCGTGGAGAGGCCAGTGGCAGTGACATCTCTGCCCTGCAGCATGGAGAGGGCAGTGGCAGCGACAACTGTGCCCCGCAGTGTGGGGAGGCTGGTGGCAGTGACAACTGTGCCCCGCAGTGTGGGGAGGCCAGTGGCAGTGACAACTCTGCCCCACACCAACAGTAAAGCAGCAGCGAAGCTCTTTTTGCCCAAGGGAGAATCAGCTGAAAGCAAATCAACTTTTATGTGTCACCAAAAAAATGGACAATAAACTTAATTAGACTTGGTATGTTTAATAAGCAAACAACTGCTTATCACTTCACAAACAGAATGAGCAGGTTCGCTTTTCTTCAGTTACGTGCAGTTACGTCAGCAAACATTTGTTTCTACTGAAGCAACCATTTGCACAGAAGTTTTAACAGTGGATTTGCCTAAGTACAATATAATGTTAATACTGTACTTGCTTATATTTTATTTTAAATAGAGTAATATTTTAAATTGAATTTAACTATAAAGCTTCCATAAAATAAAAATGCATGATCTCATAAAATCAAATCAGTCTTTAATTGTAATAATAAAAATTACATTTAAGTAATGGTGTCTCTGAGTTAATAGTGCCGTAAAACAGCAGCTGAAAAGCCAATCTTTGCTACCTGAGCGACTGTCTCTTAGGCATCTTGTAACTAAATATGAGCTCTGACACAGACTCACACGCACCTGCATTGGCGGTGCCCCTGCTTGGAGTGAATGTCTGGCGGCGCTCACCAGTCAGTGGCGGATGGAATGTGACACACCTAAGAGCATCACTGGGTCTCAGAGAGGTTACTGAAACATTTTGACCATATACCACAGAAAAAATGGCAACAAAATGGGACGTATCAATTTACCAGACTTCAAACTATACTACAAGGCTATAGTAATTAAAACAGCTTTTTACCGGCACAAGAACAGGGATATTGACCAGTGGAACAGAAACAGAGGACCCAGACATAAAACCATCCTCATGTAGCCATCTAATCTTTGACAAAGCAGACAAAAACATACATTGGGGAAAAGAATCCTTATTCAATAAATGGTGCTGGGAAAACTGGATAGCCACATGTAGAAGACTGAAACAGGACCCACACCTTTTACCTCTCACAAAAATCAACTCACACTGGGTGACAGACTTGAACCTTTGGTGTGAAACTATTAAAATTCTAGAGGAAAACGTTGGAAATACTCCTCTAGACATTGGCCTAGGCAAAGAATTTATGAAGTAAACCAGGAAACGTTTTAGAAAATTCTGCCAACATCATAGTTACTCGCCTAGAGGTGGAAATAATTTTTGTTGCCTTTTTCACTGCACACCAGGAATACTTTCCCACTGTTACATGCCACTAATGTTAATCACTTCAGTACGGTGCTCACCGGCCACGACACCTTGCCCACAGCTGGCACTCACAGTCCACACGGTAGTTTGTGCTGTGCGTTGACAATGAATCCGATTTGCTCCTGTGTGATGAGGAAACATTTAAAGCACTGAAAGCTTGTTTTACTTTACAGGCAGCTTTACTTGTAATGTAAATCAGAATAGGTAACATATAAATATATGTTTTTATTACGTTATTTTTAAATGTTTGCAATTTTATTTTGATATATGAAAAATTAGAAAAGTCATATCATGGCTGTCGGCTAAAGTCGACACTCCATGCATCTGTGGGGTCGATTATAGTCAACGCTCAGCTGTGTACGTTCATCTGTGGCTGTCCACTACAGTCGACATTCATACTGAAGTGGTTAACTTGTGGATTAGGGGATTTGAAAGTATAATGTCCATTTTTTTTTAATGCATCTTGAAGTAGGCAGGAGAGATTCTATTTTGCAAATGCATTTTATTTCCTAGAGAGGCTTTTGTTCATTTACATCTTCAAGGTAAGGGATGGAAAGAAACCCAGTTTCTCCCAACACCCAATAAGAGCCTTGTACGTTTCTGTGGATTCTATGTGGTCGACCTCCCCGGATGGGCAGCAAGCCCCTCTAGACAGGGCCTGCGTTTTTCCTATCTATTTGCCAAGACTGAGTCTTCCACAGCACGCTGACCCATCTCCAGTGTCAGCACGTCAGGCCAAAGCCACCCTCGGTCTTCGAGGCCACTCCCCCGCCACACGTCCCTGTCATTGCAGCCCAGCTGCAAATTCTCCCTCCGTCTCCCAACTCAACAGAGGGGACCCGGCAGGCACTGCCCTCTGGGAGGCTGTTTAGCTTCAGAGCTGCCTGGATGTCCGACCCAGGGACCCTCCAATGAGAGCCAGGTGGCCTCCATCACCTGCGGAGTCATGCAGCCCTCAGGAGCCCAACGAGCCGCCCCTCTCCTCTCACCCCCCCTTCCTGCCATCCCCTCGGCCTCACATGGAAGCTTTTCCCTAAACTGCTTCAGAATGAGCGATTTTGGACCAGAGACATGCCACGGCTTCCACTTCGTCCTCAGCCTCCACCCCTGGCTCCCACCTGCGACGTGTGAGCAGACGCCAGGGACACGAGACCACCAGGGCCACCGTGATGGCCACCACCTCCCGGCCAGGGACAGCCCTCACGTGCACTGGGGCCACCCTGACAGCCACCACCTCCTGGGCCCACACAGCCCTGTGTGCACTGGCACCTTGCTACCAGGACGAAAGCTACATCCCGCCTTCCCAGCAAGCGGGTGTGTCCACAGGACCACGCTCTGCTGCAGCTCTGTCCTGTCGCTCAGTGCATCTGCTGTTCCCCAGCCGCAACTCCAAGCTTGGCAGTGTCCCTGACTCCCCACCCCAGTCACTGGCCAAACATTGAACAGTGTAGAGCAGAAAGCACCCCTCACCCCAGGGCCTCCTCTCAGTTTTCCTGAGCTTTTCAGCAGGTCCGTGTGGGACTGGGCACGTACCTACTCACTTATTTCTTGGTGTGAGCCCGCCCCACCTTATTCAAGCCATAGGCTGCACAGAGCGGGGCCTCAGCTATCCTGTTCCTCACCGCACCCGCGGCCTGGCACACCGCAGGCATCTGCGGTAACGTCTGCTGAATAAGACGCTGGAGCCACTGCAGTCTTCCAGCTGGTGTGGGGCACACTCAGTTCTGCACCCTCGACCCTCTGGCTGAAGTTTGTATACACGATTTAAAGAAGGAAACTGGTTTTTTGTATTGCGATACTTAGTGTTTCAGTCACGGTTTCTCAAAGACACAGAACCGATGAGATTCACAGAGAGCTGTGTGAACGGGGATTTATCAGGGGGATGTCTCACGTGGTTATGGGGAGGCTGAGAAGTCCCACGTCAGGCCATCTGCACACTGTAGGACCAGGGAAGCCAGCAGCATGGCTCAGTCCAAGTCCAAAGGCCTCAGAACCAGGGAAGCCAATGGTGTAACTCCCAGTCTGAGGCCAAAGGCCTGAGGGCTGGGCAGGGGGTGGGAGGTCCTGGTGTGAGCCCCAGAGTTTAAATGCCATAGAACCCGGAGTTCTGATGTCCAAGAGCAGGAAATCAAGAGCATCTGGCTCTGGGAGAGGGCAAGAATCCATTCTTTCTCTGCCTGCTCCTTCCGAGCCCCCAGCTAACTGGACGCTGCCACCCACCTTGGGGGTGGAACTTCCCCCACTCAGCCCACTGACTCCCAGGCCAATCTGCTCTGGAAACCCTCACAGACATGTCTGAGCAGCCCGGGCATTCTAGTCAAATGCCAAATCACCCAGGCTTCCCTTTCAGCAGAAACAGAACAGGCCCAGTGCCTGCTGAAGCATGAAAATAAATACCTGGGCATCCCTTAATCCAGTCACATTGCCACCCCAAATCCACCATCACATGTTCATCCCTTGTCCACGTGGCCCCCACATGCCTCTTTAAGTCACACTTACTCTCTAAAACAGCACAAAAACGAGGTCATAGTTCTGGCTACCATGTCACTACCAATGCCTTAGTGTATTAAGAGGGGTCTGTTAGAGGTGCTTGGGCCAGGGGTCCTCCCTCATTGGTGGGGATCAGAGGCCTTTGTACAGGAGTTTGACAGTGGGAGCTGGTCTCTGCTGCCCTCCCACCACATAAGGAAGCAGCAGGAGGCCCTCACCAGGTGCACCTTGACCTTGGACTTCTAGTCTCCAGAACTGTGAGAGACTAGGTCTCTGTTCTTTAGAAATGACCCGCCTCAGGCACTCTGTTACAGCAGCACAAACAAAGACCCCTGTAAAGAGAGTATTGGAATGCAAGAACAAATGAGCTCTAACATTTTTGAGGCAAAATCTGTAGGACTCAATGACAAGAAACGTGGCTTATTGCTTACTTCAGAGAGTATCTGCTGGTTTTAATTCATCCATAGAATCCTCATATATGTTATTTAAATATATTTTTTAAAACTTCAGATTTCTTAATTCTACCTTTACCCCATTTCTCCTCTTTTTCTTATGCATCCCATGAAATGGATGTTGTCTTTTTCTTACGCATCCCATGAAATGGATGTACCCCCAAGCTGAAGTGACAAATACTATACCAGACAGATGCAAGGAGATCCTGAACGCACAGCTGCATGAGCACACAGCTCATGTCCAGGTAGCGTCCCCTCTGCTGTGTGGCATCCTCTCTCTCAGCTACACCTGTGGCTTCATGGAAAGAACCCCATCGCCAGCTGACTGAGGAAGGAAAAGTTCAGGCATGGTTTACAGACGGTTGTGCCCAATACACTGGTACCGCCCAAAAATGGGCAGCCGGGACACTGCAGCCCTGCAGGTGGCTCTGAAGGACAGTGGTTAGGGGAGCTCTCCCTGTGGGCAGAACTTCAAGCAAAGTACCTGGTTGTTCATTTTGCTCAGAAGAAAATACGGCTAAGATGTCATGAGTAGCTACCGGTTTGGATGGATGGCCAGGGACTTGGAAGGAATACAGCTAAAAAAAAATTGATAATAAGGAAGTCTTAGTAGTAATGTGTGGATGGAATCCTATGGACACAGAGTGTAAATTTAATTCTGCGACATCGGAACGTTTACCAAAAGGCAACTTCATCAGAGAAGGACTAGGAGATTGTCTGTGACTATCAGACAGCCTCTTTCCCCAGCCACCGTGGCCTTGCCCGATGCACTCTGAAACAGAGTGGCTACAAGGATGGAGGCTCAACACCATGAACTTCCACTCCCTAAGGCTGACATGGCCATGCCTGAGCCCCTAAACTTCCAACATTAGGAACCAACACCGAGCCCTCCATGTGCTGCTGGTCCCAGGGAGACCAGCGGCCCCATGACGGCGGGCAGGCTGCATCTCTGTCCTGGAAGAGGTAGAGTGGACAGGTTCTCTCAACATGCATTTGCTTTCCCAGCCCACTGTGCTTTTGCCAAAAGCACCATCCAGGGAATTACAAAATACCTCTTCCGTCATCAGATAGCCCACACAACCCTGCTCTGACCAGGGAGCTCATCTCACAGCAGGTAAAGCGTGGCGGCTGGCTCACACTCACACAGCTCCCAGGTCGCCAAGGCCAGCATTGCCCTGAAGCAGCCCAGCTGCCAGAGTGGCAGAACAGCCTTTTGCTGTTCAGTTTCATCACCAGGTATGTGGCAGCTCCTTGCAGGGCAGGGGTGATGTTCTCTAGGACGTGGTATATGCTCTGAACCAGGGACCAGTATGATGTCAAAGTTCAACTCAGGTTCATATTCTAGCAAACCTCTCCTGACTTGACATCCCCAAATGTGTACACACTCAGCTCCGTTGGGGCCCCTCTACCACACTGTATACCATTATCATGTCATTGCTGTACATCGCTAAAATGATCTGCCTACATATTTTTTCCCTCCTCTAAAATTTAAAATGCTCAGAGGAAGGAACACATTTAATTCATTTTTGTAAAGCAAGAAGTTAGCATGGTGCCTGTCACATATACAACATTCAATAAATATTTGTTAAATTGATTTATGTTCATAATATTTATACCTTAAACTGACTTATAGGCAGCTCTGTAGCAGTCACAAACAGATTATAAACACCAAGAAAATACGGTGGGTTCAATACCTCACTCAACCAAAACAGCACAGATGACTGGCTCTCTTCCTGGCCACTAAAATTCTCTTCATCACTCCACCAAAGTGCTCATTTGCTGACAAACCACAGGTTCCACCTCCCCTCCATCCTATGCTGATCATATACAAGATGGAAAATATTCACCTACAGAGATTTCAGCAGCATACAGGTAAAGGTAGTAGTAAAAGAATCATAAAGTATCAGATCTGTAGAATTCAGCCAAAGCAACAATTAATGGAAAAACCTGTAATTTCAAATGTATATACAGTCATACATCAATTAATGACAGGATACATTCTGAGAAATGTGTCGTTAGGCAGTTTCATCATCGTTGTTGCATGAACATCATAGAATGTACTTATACAAGCCTAGATGGCAGAGCCGACTACACACCTGAGCTACGCACCTGCGCAGCATGTTACTGTACGGAATACTGTGGGCAACCAGAACACGATGGTAAGTATTTGTGTATCTAAACATGTCTAAACATAGAAAAGGTGCAGCAAAAGTATGGTACAAAAGATAAAAAACGGTACACCTGCGTAGAGCAGCTCCATTATAATACTACGGGACCACAGCCATACATGTGGTCTGCCACTGACCAGAACGTCACTGTGCAGCGCACAACTGCACTAGAAAAGAAAGCTGGAAATAAAGCAGCTAAGCATCCATCCCAAAAGGGAAGAAAAAAATTTTAAATAAACCAAAGAAAAGAGAAGAAAAAAATCATAAAGAGCAGAAATCAGTAAAACAAAAACAAACATTTAGTAATGAGGATCAAAGGCCAGAAGTTTGTTCTTTGAAGTGATTAATGGCGTTGACACAGTTCTGATACTAATCAAGGATTTAAAGAGAAAGGAGCCCACCACCAAAGCTCCAAGTTAAAAGAGGGACATCACTGCAGACACTGCAGGAATTATAAAGACAATATTATAAATAACTTTACACCTATAAATTTAAAAATGTGAAACAAATAGAAAAAAATCCAGGAAAAATATAACTAATCAAACTGACTCAAAAAATAATACAAAGCCTAAAAGGACCTATAATTAATGAAACTGAATCAGCAGTTTTTCCCACTAGGAAAAACCTCATACCCAGGTGGTTTTGTGACATTCCTCACACACCCAGGGAACAGATCATTAATCCATTAACAAGGTAGAATAAGAGGGCAATGCTTCACCTGATGAGGAACATCTACCAAAATCCACATCTGCTGTCACTTAGTGGTGACACACTAGAGGCATCCCCTCAACTATCAGAAACAAAACAACGATGCCCTCTCTCTCTTCTAGTGGACATTGGGCAGGAGAGATAGCCTGTAGGATAAGAAAAGAAAAAGAAAGTAAAGGCATAAGAATTGGAAAGGAAAAAATGTTCATTATTTATAGATGACATAACTGTCCAGAAAACCCAAAAGAATATCCAGATGAATTATTAAAAATAATCAGAGTTTATCAAAGTGGCTTATCATGTGATCCACATATATCAGTCAATATCATTTCTTGATTGGTCACAATTAGAAAAAAATATTTTAATTACCATTCAAATAACAACAGACACATCAGGTAACTGTAAGTCTGACATAAGGTGGGAAAACCCAAATGGAGACATTTTATAAAGTTTTATTGAAAGACGCCAAAGAAGAACTGAAAAACAAATGGAGATGATACCATATTTATGCGCAAAAACACCATCTTCCATGAGTTTTCCCTCAGAGGATGTAGATTCAATATAATCACAAAATTCCAATAGGGCTTTTTATGGAACACAACAGGCTGATTTTAAAATTTATATAAAAGAGCAAAGAGCAAATAATATCCAAGATACTCTAACAGAAGGTGACAGTGGGGAGATGTGCCCTACCAGACAGCAAGAAGCATCACACAGCCAGAGGAGGACTTGCGATGCTGACACACTGCTTATCTTAATTTCATTCTTAGGTACGAAGCTAGGAAAGCTCCTGCATCTGCATCCCAGGAAACAAGTAAGAACACACACCAGCCCTGAGTCTGATGGAAAAAAAAAAAAAAAAACTAAGAAAAACCTGAATGTCCGAGACTGGAGAATCGATGAACAGGCTAAGGCATAAGCTTCACACAGCAGAAAATGATGTAGCGGTAAAAAATAAACGACCTATAACTCTAGGCAACAACGTGATAAATCCTAAAAATGTAACATTACATGAAAAAAAAGTCCTAAAAGATGATATTCAATGATATCATTAGTATAAAGCTGAAAAATAGAGGGAAAATGCAAATATATTATTGAGGAATCTTCAGAATAAAACTACATAAACAAAAGCAAAGAAATGATAAGCACCAAATTCAGAATGGTGGCTACTTCTGTAGGAGAAGCCCTCTGCAGGAAGGAGCAGAGGTGGACGTGAGGTGCTGGTAATCTTCTGGTCCCCACCCTGGGATTGTAGGTTTAAAGATGGTTTTTTAATTAAACTTTCACATATGCAATGTATACGTATATTATTCTTTTCTTATACTATATTTGTCTAGTTTTGGTATCAGGGTAAGGTAGGGGACAGTTCCTTATTATATATATGTATGAGAAGACAGAGAAAATATATTAAATATATAATATGTATTATATATGTATAAGAGGAAAGAAGTCACACACCAATATGCCTCATGTATATAGATGCAAAAATTCTCAGCAAAATACTAACAAATTGACTCTAACAATACATAAAAAGAATACACTATTATCAGGGAGGGCTTATCCTGGGAACACAGGGCTACTTCAACATTCAAAAATCTATCAATGTATTTATCATATCAACTGACAAAAGAAGAAAACCATAAGATCATATGAATTGGTGAATAAAAAGCACTTAAAATTCCACATCGACTCTTAATAAAATATACAACAAACTGGAACAGAAGGACACATCCTTCATCTGATAAGGGCATCTATCTACAAAACCACCTAGAGCCGACCTTGTATTTAATGACAAAAGACCAGATGCTTTCCCTTAAGACAAGGGAACCACGCTCGTCACTCCTGTCGAACGTCATAGTGGAGGTCCCAGCCAGTTTAAGGAAGGCAAGGAAGAAATAAAAGGCACACAGAAATAAAACTTGCCCTGTCCTTACATGTCATGATAATAGAAATTCCCAAAAAGCATACAAAACAAGCTAAAACTAAGTGAATCTATCAAATTTGTAGAAGGTCAACCCACAAAAACCATTTTTCTATATACTAGCAATGGATAATTCAAAATAAAAGAATTAAAAATAATTCTATTTATGATAGCTCTAAAAATGATATATATAGATATAAACATAACAAAATATTTTCCAAAAAATCTAAAGCCCTGATGAAATCAAACAAGGAACCTACCCAGATGGAGAGACATATAACATTCATGGCTTTGAAGACTCTCCCCAAACCAACATACAGAGTTCTTGCAATTCCGATCAAAACCCTGGAAAAACTTTTGTGTACACGTTCAAGCTGATTCCAAAATTAATATGGAAAGGCAATGGGTCTAAAGTAGTCAAACAACTGTGAAAAAGAGGAGCAAAGTTGGAAAACTCCCACTATTCAATTTTAAGAGTTTCCATACAGCAACAGCAATCGAGACAGTCCCACAAAGGGACAGAAGAAACATGTATCAGTGGAGCAGAATGGAGTTCAGAAATAGACCCACACAGAGATGGTCATTTGGTCTTTGACAAAGATGCAAAGGCAATTCAAGAAAAAAGGATGGTCTTTTCAGCAAATGCTGCTGGAATAATTGGATATCCATATGCAAAAAATTTCAACCTGATCAAAATCTCACGCCTTATATAAAAATTTAACTCAAAATGCACCATAGATCTAAATGTAAAATGTTAATCTATAAAACTTTCAGAAGAATCATGGGAGAAATCTTTGCAACCTAAAGTTAGGTAAGAATTTCTTGGATATAATACTAAAACCATAATTCATAAAAACAAAAATTAATAAACTGGACTTCATCTAAATTAGAAATGTTTGCTCTGCAAAAGATACTGTTAAGGAAACAAAAGATATGCTACAGACTAGAGGGAAATATTTGCAAATCTCTTATCCAACAAAGGATTTATATCCAGAAAATGTAATGAATTCAAACAACCCAATTAAAAATGGGAGCAAACTTTACCAAGGAGAACACATGGATGGTAAAGCATCACCTGAAAAGACGCTCAGGGTCAACTCTGTTAACGAGATTTAAACCACGGTAGGAAGCACCACAGACAGTATTAGAGTAGGTAGAAGGGGGCGGAGGCAGGGAAACTGGCAATACCACGTGCAGTGAGGATGAGGAGCCACTGGAACTCGCAGCCACAGCTCCAGTCCAGCAGTCATGTCTTATACACACCATATGACCCAACAATCCCGAACGGTCATCTGAGAAAAATGAAAACATGTGCTCACACGAAAACTAGTACATGAATATTGACAGTTGAATGTTGACTCATAGTCGCCAGAAACTGGAAACCACCCAAATATCCATCAACCAGTGAATGGCTAAACACACCCAAGTACATTCACCTAATGGAACATGCCTCAGTATTCCATAACAAAAAGGAACTCTGATACATACAACCACATGGATGATTCTCAAATGCATCCTGCCAAGGGGAAAAGCCAGATCCAAAAGGTTGCTCATGGTCTGGTCCACGCACATGATGTTCCGGAACAGGCAGAACCACAGGGCAGCAGACTGGCAGTTGCAGGCAGAGAGGAGGGCAGGGACTAACTACAAATGGACACAAGGAAAGTTTTTGTGATGGTGCATATGTTGTAAATCTTGATTCTGGTGGTGGTTACATGACTGTTTCCATTTATCAAAATTCATAGAACTATAACATAGTTATAGATAGTTAACTATAACATAGTTATAATTCATAGAACTATAACATAGAACTATAACATAGAACTATAACATTTAAAAAGTGTATGTATCTTTTACCTCAATATACATGAACTTAAATATACAGTAGGTATATAAATATAAATTGACAGGAGTGTTACTACTGCAAAATAGGAAACTAAGGGAATGCTAATAAATAAGAGAATGCTTGAATAAATTATTACAGCCATATCATGTATTATCTTGCAACTATTAAGCTTGTATGTTTAAGCTTGTATATTTTTTATATTTAATATATTTTTTAATGTACAAGCTTCAAGTTCCTACACTCTACACTAATACACTCTACAAATAGATTGAACAGAATAACTAATTTCCTTCTGAGCATAACAATCTGGAGGGGTACAGACTCAGGCACGTACCAGTGTTCTACATTCCAGACGGCCCTGTTTTCCCTTTTTATCGATCTAGGCCATTGTTGTTAAAAACCAGAAAGGAAATGGAAGTACAAGAGCAATCCTAGGAAACGACTGATTTATCTCACAGAATAATCAACCCTAGTGCAATAAAAAGAATCTGAGATGAAATGTTCAGATTAAGATTATATGCTTTTGTTTTCCATCCAGTTTTTATGGTGTTTAAACAAGGATTTTTTTAAAGCCTTGACTTTTAAAAGGTCATATTGTGCAACATTTTTCTAAATCTTTGTCTGGTCTCACAACAAGGTGAGTTTCCTTAATGCTGCCACGAATTGGGTAAAAGGCACGCCAAGGTGAAAGTTAAATAAAAAGCTATCTCAAATAGCATTTTTTAAAAGGCAAACATCAACCTTGTAAGTATTAAAGCACGTTCTAAAACCCAGTCTGATGACAGTTTAAGAAAGCCCCTTTATGTGCGCAGAGCCCTAGCTCCGCAAGGTCTTTTAAATGCGAGTGTTTACCTTAAACTGCAGGCAAGGACCAGAATCTGGCCTTGCAGAGGTGCCTTTTGACTGCACACAGTGAACCCAATCTTTAATAAATTGTCCCACACCTTTGTCTCTCCCGAGAAAGGCAGAGGTCTGCTCTCTCACAAGAACGTACAAGCCTCTTTAAAGTAAGATGGCTTTTCACTCCGCCTCACTATACTTGTTGATTTAGAGTCTCTATGAGTGACAATGCACATCACTGGGTTGTTTTTTTTTTAAACTCTGTCATCTGTGCTACTGAGTGTACTTTGACTGAGATCAAAGTTGAAAGCTTCTAGAAAGATACACAAACCACTATGTGACAAATAGCATGCTGTGTTTGACACAGCAAACAATAAATTACTTTCATCAATCCAGATAAAGAATCCCATGTTTTCAATGCTAATTCTGATGTCTGAAATGATAGAACTTTACTACATTCTGAAAGAATGAGAAGCTTTAAATAGTAAGAAAAAGACATAAATAAAACTCACATACCACAAGTTCTGAAATTTCCATTGTTCAAAAACTGTGGTTTCAGTTTGCTGTTGTCTGAAACTGATTGTGAAGTTTAAACTGAATAGTGTAAGTTCAAATAAAACATGTTAGTTTGTCTCTATCTTCTTAGTTTAAGAATAATTTGTGGTATATCTGTAACCAACCAGACTGCATCAAAACAAGGCTCAACATTACTCAACAACACTACAACCTACTTCTTTCCTGTGTAAACTTTCACCACAAGGTATCCGTTAATAAGCAATGGCACTGAATAAAGTTGGAACAGAAACATTAATTTTGCCTGGGTTGTCTGTAACCACTGCTAACAGCAAAGACTGTTACCATTACTGAGCACTTGCTGTTCACTAGACACTGGCTAAGTGCTTTACATTTATTATCTAACTTAATCCCTACAAAAATCCCATGAGGCAGATGCTATCACTCCTAATTTCCCAATGAAGAGACTGAAGCACAAAAGCACTAAGTAGCTTGCCTGAGAGCACACACACCTAGTTAGTGACAGAGCCAAGATCTGAACCCAAGCGTTTTAACTTCTAAAACCCAAACATCACTACGCTATGGTGAGAACATTTTATTCTAATTAATATGAGTTACTATAATGGCTTAAAAACTGGTGCATTGATCTTTTATTTCAGAATCTTTCCTCAAAGAGAAAAAAAAATCCTCCTAGTTTAGCTCTTAAGGAGCAGATTACTTTACTTCCACAAGGAGATTATGGATTGAACAAGTCCTCTTTGGCTGGGCATATGAACTGGGCACTGTGCTCCATGCTGTGGATAAACAGTTAAGGAAACAGGAAAAAGTTATTTTGGATTATATGAGAATTGTGTTTTTAATTTATACAAAAATATGTTTTTTGATTCAGATGTCCTGGTAGCACCTAAAAATCAGTTAAATTCAAAATGGAACTCAACAGCCAAAATTCCTCACTCATTAATCCTTACCCCTGTTCCATGGCAGCTTTCACAACCCAGAATAATTAGGAACCACATTTGCACAATGTAGACTGAAATTTATGATCACAGAACTAAAACAGGGAAATGGCAAACTGTGAGCTCAAAGTCTCTGCTGCGCCATGGCTCTCTACAACCGAGAAAGGACTGACGCGTGGCAGCAGCTAGTGGTGACAGTGGCAGTGACAGCAGAGCTAATACACTCAGTTGGACTTGCTCAGTGATGCTACATTTTATAGCAGCAGACGTATGTTTTAAAGGCTATTATTGATATTTCTGCAAAAAAATATTTTCATATTAGGAATATAAAACTCTTTACTGGAACTATTTATTTTTTTATTTATTTTTTGGGACAGAGTCTTACTCTGTTGCCCAGGCTAGAGTGCCATGGCATCAGCCTAGTTCACAGCAACCTCAAACTCCTGGGCTCAAGCTATCCTCCTGCCTCAGCCTCCGAGTAGCTGGGACTACAGGCACGTGCCACTGTGCCCGGCTAATTTTGTTTTTTTCTATTTTTAGTTGTTTGGCTAATTTTCTTTCTATTTATAGTAGAGACAGGTCTCACTCTTGCTCAGGCTGGTCTCGAACTCCTGAGCTCAAGCAATCCTCCCGCCTCAGCCTCCCAGAGTGCTAGGATTACAGGCGTGAGCCAACGCGCCCAGCCTGGAACTATTTTTTTAATAGGAGTGTTGATCATCTGGGCAACCTGGGAACACCATGGCTCCATCCAGCAGCACACCCTTCTTTCCAGTGCCCCAGGCTCCAAGTCACCCTTGAAACCTTGAGGCCCTCCTTCCAGTGCACTCTGGGGGCCACACTGGTCCCCACCCACCATGAGGCGCACAGGGCTTCTCCACAGGGCCCTGTGCCTGCCAGAGGTCAGTCTTCTGACCGCACAGCAGTGACCAGGGTTCTCCCTGCACTGTCCGAGCACATTCAGAGTTCCCAGTCCCCACCAGACACAACTCACAGAACGTTCTCACCCTCTCACCCAGTCACCACTGCTCTTTGCAAACTTGTCCCCCAACCCCACCCCGCCGCACTCTTCTCCCATCCGCTCCGCGGTCTAACCTGTTCTCTTGAGGTCCGGGAACACATCCTCTCGACCTGCATACCTTTCCTACTCCTTCGAGAACCCATTTTCTCCCTTTTCCACATCCAGACTTTTTTCCCTTCCCTCCACCCAGCCTTCTCTGATTCTGCACCCTCACCTCCAGACCAGACGTCACCTCTCTCCTCCCACCATTCTCTGGTGAGGGCCAGCTCTTTCCACCTCTTCATACACTCATCTTTCTTCTCCTTCTAGACTATACTCTCAGTGAGGGCAGAGCTCTTAACTGATTTAACCTCTTTGCCTCTATAGTTTCTGGCATACTGCTTTCATAAAATGGGCATTGAATAAACACCAGCTTAATGAATAAATGACACATGAATTTAAGACATGACCACCAACTCTCCAAAACTGGTTATGCTGTGAATAACACAAAAATACCCATAAAAATACTCCAAAACCAAATGATGGAGAAGATTATAATAAAACAATCTCAGAAACAGAACTAATGTTTTTGTGTATTATTCTTTCAGTTTTTTTGTATTTCTACATGCATAAAACTACTTTTTCTATTAATGACATTTAAACTCACTAAAAACGTTATATAACACAACATTTGTTTATTCCCTATTTAAATGCTCTAAGAATATTAAAGCACCTCAGGACAATGACAATAGGGTGCTGTCACAGCCAGGGCAGCTTCAGTATTCAACTGCATGCATTACTACGCACACAAAGTGTGATGATAATCTTTAAAAACTCACACACCTGCTGAACTTAAATACAGTCTCAATTTCTATATGATTTCTTTTAAGGGTAATAAAGAGATAGTGACAGTTATTATAACAGGATTTAACATGAATGGAAATATAACCTATCAGCAAAACTGTTGCTGCCTAAAAGCTCAAAACAAAGAAACAGTCCAATCAAATGAAATGAATAAATGTTTTACTGGGAGAACTCCTAAAGGATTTAAATGAATACTGTACAAATTAAAGCACCTATGACACTTAAAATTTCCACAAAAATATTTACTTCCAAATTATCTTTGTGCTGCTGAAAAACAACTGTTGTAATTGCCCCTCTCCTGATTAGTCTGTTTTTCTTTAAAAGCTCCAAATTTCTTCCATTCTCTAGAGCACTTCCCAAGGTAACTTGGAAGAGCTACCCAGGCTGCAATCACTTAAATTGGGCTCAAATTTTTGGTGTTTCTGCCACGCCTCAGTTTCTTTCCAGGTCCACAGTGGCCAGCATTGGTGTGTTTTGTCCTGCTTCCAAACTGGGACCAACCAGAGAAAGCCAAGTATGTTCCCCAAACCACTCACATAACATCCTGACTTCCAGAGAACCGCCTCCAGCTTCCTGTGCCAGCAACCGGAAGCTTCCCTTTCTCCACTCGAAAGCTTTCCCACTCCCCCAGCTGCCTCTGAGCCCCTGCTGAATCCACGAGATGGAGCTGACTTCTTTGGTACAGTGAGCTCTAAGTCAATACTGTTTGTTCCCCTTTGGCTGGTCTTTGTTTCCACAACATGAAAGGAGTAGAGAATTGTGGACATAACTACAAACTACAACAACCAAGCAGGTGGCAAATGGTTGCATCATAGGGTATGATTATGGTTAATATGAATAAATGGTGCCAGACAGAAAAACTACATTGTAAGTCTCATTACCTTCAACTTTGACTTCCATTTTATTTCATATGATTCAAGAGATTCTTTAACACATCTCCAAGACCTTCCTTAATCCTTCAATATGTAAATCTTTTCTCTTTTGAAGCTCTTTCCCGGCCATCACCTGTGTCATTCTCTCTTCAAAAATTATTACCTGGTCTAATTCTGCCACATCTTCAATAAGTAATGGCTTTTCCTATGAGCATACAACATCATTTTCATCAGCTACATTAAATCCTGAATCTTTCACAGGATTTGTAAGTTTGGCTTTGCAATCTATTTGCCTTGTACCCTTAGATGTTCATAGTGACCTCAGTCTGTGGTGGCAATGTAAACTATTAGGTTATTAAGTACAAAATGTCCGATTTCCTTAAGTACTAAGTTTGACAAGTTGATATCTCTAACATTGCACTTTGACACTTGTTTTATTTTTATTATGAAGGTACATCCTCCATCTTGCAAACACAAAATTTGTCTTGTAATTATCTGTCAAAATTTTTTTAGAGCAATTTTTCGAGGCCGGGCGCGGTGGCTCACGCCTGTAATCCTAGCTCTCTGGGAGGCCGAGGTGGGCGGATCGTTTGAGCTCAGGAGTTCGAGACCAGCCTGAGCAAGAGCGAGACCCCATCTCTACTATAAATAGAAAGAAATTAATTGGCCAACTAATATATATATAGAAAAAATTAGCCGGGCATGGTGGCACATGCCTGTAGTCCCAGCTACTTGGGAGGCTGAGGCAGCAGGATTGCTTGAGCCCAGGAGTCTGAGGTTGCTGTGAGCTAGGCTGACGCCATGGCACTCACTCTAGCCTGGGCAATAAAGTGACTCTGTCTCAAAAAAAAAAAAAAAAAAATTTTCGGAAACAACAAATTAAAAAATTCATGTTATTTTGGAATATGAGTTCCGTCGTGGAACCAGTGCAGCACAGGCAGCTCGAAACATCAATGAAGTGTTTGCAAAGGATGTGGCCAATGAATGCAAAGTATGTTGGTGGTTTGAGAAGTTCTGTTCTGGTGATTTTAATCTTGAAAATGAGCCATGTTGGCGCCCTGAGACCAAGGTAGATAATGATGAGCTGAAAGCTGTAGTGGAAGTAAATCCATCTCAGACTACACATAAATTAACAGAAAGATCTGATGTTACTATCCCAAAAATATTGGACCATTTGGAACAAAGGGGCAAGGTAAAGAAGCTGGATAGATGGTTTCACATGAATTAAATGATCGCTGGAAGAGAAATCATCTTGAAGCTAGCCTTTCTTTGTTGTCATAACATAAAGGCAAACCATTTCTACACCATATTATTACATGTGATGAAAAACGGATTCTTTCTGATAATTGCAAGCATTGGGTACAACAGTTGGATAAAGATGAAGTGCCAAAACACGGTCCACAACTGAATAGTTATCAAAAAAAGCTAATGGTGTCTGTTTGGCGGTCCAGTGCTGGTGTCATCCACTGCGGCTCTATGAAACCTGGTCAATCGATTACAGCAAATGTCTACTGCAACCAGTTGGATGAAACGGTGAGGAGGCTTGCAATTAAGAAGCTGAGAGTGGTAAACGGAGACCGGCCAATCCTCTTGCAAGGCAACACTCCACCACATCGCACAACGGCTGGACTCGGAAACTCTGTCATCCACCACATTCACCAGACCTTGCACCAAGTTAACTACCACTTCTTCCAGGGTTTGGACCACTTCTTGNCACATCGCACAACGGCTGGACTCGGAAACTCTGTCATCCACCACATTCACCAGACCTTGCACCAAGTTAACTACCACTTCTTCCAGGGTTTGGACCACTTCTTGAAAGGAAAAATATCCCATTCTCAACAAGCTGTGGAAAACACCTTTCGAGATTTCATTGCCACTCGCTCTCTAGGATGCTTCGCTGCTGGCATATGCAAGCTACAGTTAAGAGGGCAAAGCTGTGCCGATAATTTAGGTGCACACTTTGATTGTACTGCTTCTTATTTGAGATATTATAAACTACACTTTTGATCCAAAATCATACATTTCTTATATAATGACCTAAATAGTACAGCCATTATGACAAACAATATGGAGGTTTGTCAAAAAACTAAAAATACAATTACCAAATGATCCAGCTTTCCCACATGTGGGCATACGCCCCCAAAAAAGAAATTAGTATGCTGAAGACGTATCTGCACACTCATGTTCATCTCAGCATTATTCACAATAACCAAGATGCTGAATAAACTCAGCATTATTCACAATAACCAAGATACTGAATAAACTCAGCATTATTCACAATAACCAAGATGCTGAATCAACATATGACTGGATGAAGAAAATGTGGTATACACACACAATGGAATACTATTCAGCCTTCGAAAAGAAGCAAATCCTGCCATTTGCATGAACAACGTAAATGAACCTGAAGGACATTATGTTAATGAAATAAGTCAGACATAGAAAAATATCACTAATCTCACTGATATATGGAATCTAAAAAGTTGATCTCATGGAAATAGTAGAATGGTGGTTACTTAAGGGCTTCGGGTGGGGGTGTTGAACAGACATTGATCAAGATACAAAACTTCAGTTCATTAGGAGACATAAGTTCAAGAGATCTGTTGTGCAACTAGATGACTATAATAGCAATATACTATATTCTTGACAATTGTTGATATTTAAATGTTCTTACCATAAAATAACATGTGAGGTAATGCATAATGAACTCAATGTAGTTATTCCACAATACATACATATTTTGAAACATGTACATGATAAATATGTACAAGTTTTGTCAATTAAAAAATAAATTTTTAAACAAAAGTTGTATGAAGGGAAAATACTTATTTTTAAACATATATATTGATATCCTTTTTATCAAATTGATTTTCATAATCTATCCATCTATCTGTATACAGACAGTCCTTGACTTACATGATGGTTCCACTTAACATTTTTTAGGATGATGCAAAAGTGATCCACTTTCAACAGAAATGCATTTAAGGTAAGCTAGGCTAAGCTATGTTTGGTAGTTTAGATAAATTAAATGCATTTTCAACTTATGATATTTCCAACTTACAATGGGGACATAACCTCATCATTATTCTGCATCTGTATATGCATTAGAAATATGGCTAAATGTCCATCAAACGTTCATAATTAATCCTTGGTGGTGGACTTTGAAGTGTGCACACAAATGTATATGTTTACTTTCTTTTGGCTGGGCGAGGTAGCTCATGCCTGTAATCCTAGCACTCTGGGTGGCCGAGGCCGGCAGATTCCTTGAGTTCAGGAGTTCAAGAC
The DNA here is from genome assembly GCA_008750895.1 of Mirza zaza. Classification (NCBI taxonomy): domain Eukaryota; kingdom Metazoa; phylum Chordata; class Mammalia; order Primates; family Cheirogaleidae; genus Mirza; species Mirza zaza. Next base: position 974 of record VSMD01038783.1, on the reverse strand, counting down.
CAGCATCTGAGCAAGAGCGAGACCCCTATCTTTACTAAAAATAGAAAGAAATTTAGCCAGACAATATATACAGAAATATACAAAAATATACAGAAAAAATTATCCGGGCATGGTGGCACATGCCTGTAGTCCTACTCGGGAAGCTGAGGCAGGAGGATCACTTGAGTCTAGGAGTTTGAGGTTGCTGTGAGCTAGGCTGACACCACAGCACTCTAGCCTGGGCAACAGAGTGAGACTGTCTCAAGAAAGAAAAAAATATATTAAAAATGTATGAAAGTAAAAATAAAAGGGAACATTTTAGAAAACATATATAAACTAAATAGTAGGTGCTAGAGAGCAAAGAAAATTTGTAAAAAAAAAAAATCCTGGGATCATTATAAAAGATAGAAAAACTAAAAGGAGAGATAAGAATAAAAAACATCCAAAGAATGGGAATAAAAGGAAATAATAAAACCAGAGAACAGTTAAAGATGAAAACAAAACAAAGCTAAAGAAACAAAAAGCCTATCTGAATTCACAAATTGTGGTTTTTACCAGGACATATGAAGAACTTGCAGTCATCACTCCCATTCTCCTAACAAGAAAAAAGTTGAACTGAAATCAACAATACTTCTTAGAATGACCCGGGAACTGAGGTCCCAAGGCAAACCTACAACTGGAAAACTGTGGAGAGATGTGAACACAGAACACAGACAAGCACAGCTTCAGGAGCAAAAGCCACTGGTGGAGTCAGCAAACGTTAGGTACACTCACTCACACAGTGCTGAGTAAAGTCCTGGATGCCCAGTGTGGACTGGCTTGAGAGGTGAAAACCACTGGGGCCCACTGTCAAGGTACTCCCACACTTTCATGAATTTTCTCTATAGAAGTCTAACCAGGTTCTCACGGTGGTATCATAGAAAAATCCCCTACTGTTGTGGCAGGCAGTAAGAGGGGAAAGTAACCATTTTGAAATATACTGAGAGCTTTCTCTT